>JANBQA010000242.1:0-20062 GCA_027576955.1 Dimargaris xerosporica
ATGACATGGAGCAGAGTGTTACACAGGAAGTATACGGGGCAAGCAGCTGACCCAACCGCTGAGGGGGGAGGGTGACGGTATGCTCAACCAGAGCTATTCCCCCCTGGGGTTTTGTTTGGGTCAGTCTCGGTCGTGTTGTTACAAGGGCCCACGCATAAGCCAAGGACCAGCAATGCTTTACTGTACTTACCAGTTGGTCGCTTCGCCACCAACGACCTCATTGTACGCCTGGATGATGCTGGGATCGGACAGGTCACACGACATGGTACAAGTCTTTGGTGTTGAGCGGATGACGCTGTAGAGGTGAATGCGTGAAGACGGTGCAAGCCAAAGTTAGTGCGTCTAGACTTCTTTAGGGTTTGGAAGCTCTCGGTGCGAAGCAGAGCGGCGGCTCGAGCAGCTCGGCAAAATTATACTCGGCGGAGAAAATAAAGAAACAAGCGCTCTGCTAACAACAGGTACGAGACGAAGCCAAGCGCCCTAGGGCAAAGCGCAAAGCGTGATTTCCACGTTGGTTGAAAGAGAATTCCTTGCACAGCAACAGCAAGGAGCGACCGGTGTCGTTTTGCTTCAAGCGCGAATTAAGAGCCCGTTATGAGATGCCGCTGAATGTACGTACGATGCTCACGTATTGCTCTGCACCAAAGCTTTGTGATTACGCCAACGGGTTGCGCATGGTAGGGAAAAAACTAGGTGGGCTGGTGAATGTATGCCTAAATAAAAAATAGGCAACGGGACGGGCAGAGAGCAACCAGGTGACCAGCAAGGGCTGCCTGCCTAGCGCTGCATCCAGCTGCTGCTTGGTGCGTCGTTTCCACGATCTGAGAGGGGAAAAGTGTTTAGGCGCAATGAGGAGCGCTCGCTGACCACTGTTGCTGCTGTATTTTCCTTGTTGTTCTTGCCTGCTTGGCCAAGTGAATGGAGAGAGGCCGCTGGATGAAGGACGCCTGAGAACGAATGGGGCCCAGCGGTGGCCAATGGCCTGGGTGGGAGGCAAGTGGCTGCGCATGGATGCGCACGAATGCAAAGACTGGGAACGGGGAGCCGGATAAAAGGGCAACGGTATCCCCAGGGCTTATCGGCCCATTCGCAGCTCTGCAATCGCGAGGCACAGATAGCGCCATTGGATGCCTGCACACAACGGGTGGGAGCCAGGGGTCTCAAGTGGGTTGTGGTGAACGCCAGGTTAGGGTCAGGAACGCAGGGCCCCACAGCGCTTACAGTTTGAGGAGTGCCAGGAGCAGCCCAAAGCAGTGCAGCGCTGCTGGAAGTACAGCCAAGAAGTGGCGGATGGTCACCCCTCAGTAGCCTCGGTCAGTGCTGTTACCAACAGATGACTAAAATGGAAGGCGTAGCGCAGGACTTTCAATGCTGATCCCATGCTACCATGGCAAGTCTGCCGAGGTGCCGGCGACCAGGTTTCACCCGCGAACTGATAGAGTACGATGTGGATCCCCTTTGGATCTTGCTACGTTGGTTCTGCTCAAGGGTTGCTGGGAAAATTCGATGTTGGATCGGGGTGCATAAGCCTGATAGACCTGCAGGGCACTCTCTCTTTTCAAATCCTCTCCCACAGCGTTCCAGTTTGCTAGAGAAGCCGGGGGCAGGATGGTTTAGATCCTGCGCAGCCACATCGATAGGGTACTGGGCTCATACTGTAGTTTATTGGCCGCCACCAAAGTCCAGAATATCGTGCCAAGTGAAAAAAATGTACAAGCGGATGGGTGCCTTTGGGGACATCATCCGCCATTCCTGAGGCCTAACCAGCGGCCTCTGGTTCCGGGGGCTTTCTGATCCGAGCGATGAAGAACCCCGACGTTTGCGTCTCGACGGGATTGAAGCGCACCAGTGGCGGCGTTGGTAGTGACGCATCGGCACGCACCATGCCCTGGAGAAACTCGCGGCAATGGGGCACGGGCTCCAGCGCAGCGGTGGGGTGCGCATCCAGAAACCAAGCCACCACGTCCTCGTTTTGGGCCCTGGTGAGGCTGCACGTACTGTACACCAGCACGCCTCCCGGCCGAAGCATGCGCCACCCATTGGCCATCAGCTGGCGCTGCAGCTCCGTAATCGTTGCCAAGCGCGCGGGGTCCAGAAACTGGCGCTCAAAGCGGTCCCACCCCCACTGGTCGTACTTGAGGATGTGCGCAATGGACCCGTCGTGCGTGCATTCGGCATCCACCAGTACCTTGTCGTACAGAGCCTGGGCCAGGCTGGAAGCGCGAAACCGCAGCAGTCGGGGTGCATAGAAAGGCTTGGTGGCCACCGTGTCGGCGGGCGATGGCGGCAATTGAACGACACTGGCTGCCTTACCCGGGTGCCGCCAATCTGATCGGGGAGCTCGTAGGGCAAAGGTGGTCCCGTCTGCCTGGTACAGTCGTGCGTTGAACCGCCGGTACTTTTTCAACAGGCTTCGGCATGTCGCCAGGCGCTGTGTTGATATATCCACGCCAGTGACGGTGCCAGAGCCACTGTCGCCTAGTATATCGGAAACCATGCATAATTTGGCACCGGGCGCGCAGCACAGGTCCAGAACGTGGTCCGAGGGCTCGAGGTCCAAGGCCAGCACGGCCAGGCCAGAGGTGACATCGATCCCGTAGACTTGCCCCCGTTGGTACCCGGCGCAGGCCGAGAGCTTGATCGCCTTGGGGGTGTACCAAAAGCCCGGAACGCCAGGAGCTGGGTGGACGGACGTAGCAAACGTGACCGCAATGTCGCTGCAGATCTGAGCAGCTTCTGCCTCGGTGAGCCGTGGTGACAGGCGAAAATAGCGCGGGAGTTCCCGGCAATCGTCATACAAGGACGGAGGTATGGCGTTGGCCGTCAGGAATTGCTTAAAGCTGGCGGGCATTTGATCTCGGCTGCGGCCAGCTGGTGCTGATTCGTCGGCCATGGCGCTGCAGGCAGCCAACAGGGCCAATGCCTTGTGGGTGTGGATGTGTACAAGGGAAAAAAATTAAAGTGGCTCACGGACAAGGCTAATAGCGGCATTGCAGACCACGCTGCCCAATGGCCTTGCAATGCATGCAGACAATGCCAATTGCGCAATACTTTAAGTAAAAACCAATGTTGTAAGGAAAACGTATTCACCTTTTTCTCATTGCAACCCGTATTGGCCTTGAAATGCGCCCGTAAAGGCAATGAGTGAGTAGTAATTGTACCACGATGCATTGGTCTGTATATTGAAGTTGTATTTTTTTCTACTTTAGCGAAGGGTGTATTGTTGCCATGTCCCTCATCCCAGAATACGATTCGGATTCGTCGTTGGGCGAGTCTGATGGTTCGCTCTCCCCTGCCAATGCTCCAAGTGCGCCGTCTTCCGATTCTACCACACGAAAACGCGTCACCATTGTGGTCGATTTACCCAAAAGACCAGCGGCCACCGTCAATGCACCAACCGATGCCTCCCCACCTGCTGCCAAAAAGCATCGCGCAGGTGCATCGGGGCTGCTCTCGATGCTACCAGCGCCCAAAAAACCAGCAGGTGCTTTGGCCACACCAAGCCCAACCTTGACAGCACCACCTTCCAAGCCTCGACCAACAAGTCCGAAGCTAGCCACAGCGCCTGCTGACACCATCCCGTTCTTTCCTTTGGGACCCGAAGTGACACAGGCCCCCACTACTGCAGTTCCTGCTCGTCTGCCGCCGTTGACTCCAAGGCAGGTCGACAGCAAGTCACCCGTACCTGTGGCGGCCAACACAGCTAAGGTTATGCCGCAGATGCAATACGACCCCAATGCACAATATCGCTACGCGTACACCGACCTCACCGACACTCCAGCAACCTCTTCTCCTTCGGACCCTGGTATAGCAACGTTGGACAGCGAAGCGGTAAGTGGGACTGCCACTCACTCCAGCGGTCACAGCCAGGTCTGTGCATCTTGTTGGTGCATTGTGGTTTGTAACTGGTTGATGATATGGCGCAAGGCCCAGAAATTAACCTTGCTACGGAATGGCTGCCATTGCTGTGGATTTCAATGGATTGAACTGGTGGGTTAAATGACTAGTTGCGGCGGTTAGGCGGCCGCCGGGCCATTCGCGAACTTCCTCAAGTTCAGGAGGTTGCCCAGCAATCGCAGTTGGAACCCATGGCCTACTTGACCTCATTGCAACATAGTGCCAACAGCCAAAAACCCACCTCTGTGCCCGACCACCTTAAGCCGTCATCCATGCAAAAGCGCAAACATAACATCATGTATCTGGCCTACCAAGCCGCTGAAAGTGAAACAAAACTGCGTGAGCATCACGCCACTGGCCGCAAAACTAAGCGCGAGACGCAAGGAAAGTATGGCTTCTAAGCCATGCTGGTAAATTTTCTTGCGTGGTGCACTCTGGTAGAGTGTGGTCGGATGACCTGCATCAAGTCAGGGCTGCATTCTATAAAATACCATACATTAAAGACGATTGCGTGGCCCAAAATACCTCTACTTTGATGCACCCGTGGTATAATTTTCACAGCACCCTGGCAAACCGTTTACCGGCATTATGTGGTTACAAAGTACGTTTAGAGCAAAAAGCGGGGCCAATAAGGGGCTATCCCAGATATAAAAACGCGCCTTATCAACAATGCCATCGAGTCACAGACAGCCAAGATGACGTGCTTAACACGTGTGCGTGTGTGAATGGTACAGCAGTGATATAAAGTACAACGCCCTATTGCCCTTCCAAAAGAAAACACCCTATAAGAATACTGCCAATGAGGTGTGCTGTAAAGGCGAGGTTCAGGGCAGCCGTACGCTGGTGACACGCGGCTTATATGCTTGGAATAGCCATACTTTTGCACCGGCCTGGCCTTCGCTCTTTATCCATTTCGTTCACTCCGCACCGCCTTCCACCAGCGTTGGACACATTGGGAGCATTGCTCACCATGGCCCCCACTACCACCACAGCACCTGCACCGTTCCCATTGCGGGAGAGCCTGATTGACTTCACCGCTGGAAGGTGGGTACTAGAGCTGACGAGCGGAAAGCGTTTCTACCATGCACTCCATGAGACGGGGAAGGCGTGTGCACATTTGGTGAGCGCCTGCGCTTTGCTCTTCGCTGCCATGGGAATGGGTCGGTGGTGTGCTCAAGTAACGAGACTGCTCAAACGGTGGGTGGGTTATGAGCACCTTCTGCCGCGACCAAACCACCCGTGTGGCCAATGGCTATTCCGAAGCTGACCACTGAGCTAACTGTGTATGTGAAGGGTGGGGTGGGTTTTTGGGCTGCTAGTCTGGCTGGGATGGCCCAGATTACTGTTGGGCAGCCGTTTGACACGATCAAGGTAATTGCGTTATTCTGACAACTCTAACCACAGAAATTACCAAAGAAAACCATTTATATTCATGCGTAGGTGCAAGTGATCGATACTGGCTAGATCTGTTCTTAAGCCACAGGCCTTTGGAGGCTTTGGATGTACCTCATCTAACGCTATTTTTCAAACAGCCTGGGCAATACCGTCATTGACGAAAAAAATGTGATTAAGTTATTGTATGGAAACTTGGGGATATGTCAATACGTTTGCTCTTTTTTGCTCTTGGCTAGACGCGTTTACAAATTGAAGGCCCTAAAAGTCGGTTCAAGGGGCCCTTGGACTGCGCTGTTCAGACCATCCAAAAAGAGGGCATTTTTAGCCTATACAAAGGTATGTCGAAACCAATTTACTCATTAACACATGAATTAGATCCAACGAACAGTCTACCCAGTGTGTGCAGAGCAGATATTGTCGATGCATAGTTTAGACCTGGTTTATTGATCTTTTCTGGGGAGAATATGCTACTTGTGGTCCCTTTAATGGTGACGGTGGCTCCGAAATAACTAGGCATGCTCGCTCCTTTGGCAGGTGTTTCCGCGGTCAACGCGGTGTTGTTTGCGGTGTATTCGCGGTTAAAAGATGCCCAAAGAGCGTATCCCAACGACCCACTCACATTATTTCAGATCTCGCTGGCTGGTGCAGGGGCAGGTAAGCAGTGATGGTAATGCTGAACAAAAGAACGATATTCCATCGTACATTGAGTACCCTTGTTGGCTTTTAGATTGTAATTTGACCACCCACGCTTACCATAGCCAACTGTGTGCCGTATCCTCTGGTGGCGAGGCTAAAATCATTAGGCATTGCCAATACGGCGCTAATTTCCCCAGTCGAGCTGCTCAAAATCCGATTGCAGGGTCAATACACGCCCAAAGCTCCTGGCACCCGAGCTCCGCCCCCACGGTACCATGGACCCTGGGATGTTGCCCGAGCGCTGTACCAATCACACGGGGTTCGGGCGGGCATCATGCGGGGGTTCTGGATCACGCTGATCCGTGAGATCCCAGCCAATATGGGATTCTACACGGGGTTTGAAGCGGCCAAACGGTTCCTGACACCCGCCACCAGTTCTCCAGACGATCTAAGCGTGCCCCGGTTACTGCTATCAGGGTCGTTTGGTGGAGTGTGCTACTGGACATGCTGCTATCCGCTGGATGTCATCAAGTCCACTGTTCAATTTCAAACATTTTCGTTGCGGTCCTTGGCGTACATACCCGAGGTAGCCAAGAGACTGTACCGTGAGCAAGGAGCGCGGGTGTTTGTGCGAGGCTATACGCCAACACTGCTGCGTGGGCTACCGGCCGCTGCCACCACGTTCATGGTCTATGAGATGACCGTACGCACGTTGCAACGATGGTAAATGCATCATGCCTACGACCTGCTCATGTTATGATTGACACTAGGAGAGCTGTTTTATAGATGTGGTCAGCCTGGCTATTGCCATTAATTAAATATACATAGGCACATGGAAAAATATGTGACTGTTTTAAATCGTCGCGAGCTGTACATTGAAGATTAGACCAAGATTAAGTGCATACAGGATAGGTCTGAGGTAAAAACCCACCCACAAGTAAACGGTGATACCAATGGTGAATGCGCAGTGGAGATCATTATTCATCCATCTTTTGCTATGGTTGGGTCAGGCAGAGCGGTCATGAATTTGGCGGAGGCTTACGCGGTTGTGTTGGAAATACCCTGAATTTGTAGGTCAGGCGCTGAGGCGGATGGAATGAAGTGCTGGGTTGAGCGGGTGACCTGGGATTGGCGCCAGGTTCTGGTGAACTGCTCGTGCGAGAGTGCGGAGTCGTTGGCGGCGCGCTCGGTGACAAGATGAGCTGAAACGTTTGCTCACGAAACTTGTCAGGGCGGTGTTTGCGAGGCCGCCCAACAGGTCGGGGGGCTTTTTCTTCGGTGTGCATAAACTGGTGCAAGTACTGTTGGTATGCCCAGTATTCCGGGGTGTTTTTGTACTGATCAAGGGCTTTGTTATAGTTGAGCAATTCCGCGGCATGCTGGGCAAAGTATTGCTCGCGAGTCCGTGGGTCGAGCTCCTGCCACATTTTCCCAAGCATTTTGGCGACCGAACCAAAGTCAGAGTTGCACCTGGCAACTTTGTCGCGGTTGTCCATGACAAATGAGAGGTAAGCAGTGCGCGGCTTCTTTGGAGCATTGACGTCTTCTTTAGGAAGCCGTCGGTAGCTTCTCCGGTACTTTTTATGGGAAGGCGTGTCCAGCTCTGCATTGGGTAGCGCGGTGAGGGATGAAACCGGGAATAAATGGCACACACTTTTGCTGGAACTACTGGATGGCTGATGAGATGGCGAGGGTCCACCAATTTCGGCAGGATTTAGCAAACCGGCAATGGTCATCCGTCCAGCGTCTCTGGGCACACATAAGCTCAGTTCCGAGGAAGACGCCACAGCAGGCTGCTGGGGTACAGGGCGCTCTTTGGCGGGGTTCGTTTTACTTGGTTCGGCGTCGGTCACGGAGAGTGGTGATGGGGAATTCGAGGACATGGTACCAGTAGCCTTGGACGGCACAGTAGCAGACTGGGCCGTCGAACAAAGCACCACCGTTGCTGACCTATCCCGTATCACCCTAGAGATCAAAAAAACAGTTGGTTAGTCCTCGACACCATCGCTAACACGCATACCAATGGTGACGCAGGCGGCGCTCTGGTCTAACTTACCACACAATGCGCAAATAGTTGACCATGCCAAAAAATGGCACCACCGAATGCCGTCACGCACAATACCAATAGGTGCCAGGTGTCTATCCCTACCTCTGTTTCCTTTGGGTAGCGCGCGGCCCTGATTCAGTTTGATACTTGGATAGCGCTTATAGTTAGTTAGAAGCAACGCGGATGATGACCAGTATCACGCACCAACAGGGTGGTTCAAGGTGAGCCAAAGACCGGTTCGTCAAAGGAAGCAAAGTTGGCCCATCCGCGAGAACCCCTTGCTGACTACGCAGCACGCCGGCGCACGTCAAGGGTGCACAGACCCTTAAATAACCCGATAAGTATATCGTTTACCAAAAAAGGGCAAGCACACGCCGTGTGAATCAAGAGTAAAACACAGTAGGCGCGTGTATGCGCAAGTAGCACGTAATAGGATGGCTGGAAAGCATAATACAGTAGAGAAGAATAGCAGAGAATTACAAACTATCACAGAGTATTCGCCAAGCGCAGGTCGACGGCGGCCAACATACCCTAGATATCGGAGAAATTATACACAGAATGGTGAACAGGGCCCAGGTATAGCTGCGCAAGGGCTCGGAGAATTAAATAGTGCTTTTAAAAACGTGGTTTACCGCGGGCACCGATTATAATGCACACGGCAGCACCACTGCTCCAAAGCACTCGCAGCCAGCAGCAACTCAAAATATTCCCCGCCCACTTACGATGAAAGCACGGGTAAAAGCACAGAAAACCACGCCGGCCAAAGGTAGGTGGTGCCACAATAACGCCGGCTCAAAGAACCAGTAGGGTGACGGCCACCGCAAAACTGCCTCAGGGATCCACTGCCTAGATAACCAGTCGCACCAGTGGCCGACAATAATGAACAGGCAAAGGAGAAATAGCCGAAATAAAGATCGGCAATTAGAGTATCCTTGGAGAGTTCAGACTAATGTAGGCGCTACGGCCATAACCCGTGGGCCTACAAAAGGTGCGAAAAGCTCAGTGCGATAAAAGGAAAAAGTCCGACCTGGGAAGGCCGATTAAAGTAGTCTGCCAGGCCTAAACAGCAACTGTAGTCCAACCAACGCGACACCCTGAGCGCATACAGCGTGCCTGCGCTTGCCCAGTTGCATACACTCGAGGGGAAAGGCCTTGTGGCCAGTGGCACCACAAAAACATATGCGGCAGACCGAGACGCAGCAAGCACCACCCTCATACATCAGTCGTCGAAGAGGCAAAGAATGGCCGCCAACGATACCGAGCCAAAAAATACTCGCAATTGCAATCGGGTATAACGAGGAGCGGAAACCAGCAGCTGTTGGCCGACAAAGGGTTGTGCGCACCGTGGAGCAAAAAGTTTAACAATGGATAAGAGAAAGTGCCCATGGCTGCTGCGATTATCCTTTTCAAGCGTTACAGTGCGAAAACAATCCCAAGGCAGAGTGTGGGCGCGCAAAATTCCTGCTAGGCGAATAGACTTGGTATTGGCAGAAAACCACCCAACGTAAAAAGGACAAGAAAAGTGGAGCAAACAGGTCGGGGGAATCAGATCGTGTGCATTTCTTATGGGCACTTGCCACCAAATTTCAGTTGTAACACATCAACTGCTTTCTACCAATAGTTCATCAAGTATCAATCCCAATTCCGCCAATTTTACAGTCCTTTTTTTCGTTTCCACTTGGTGAAAACATGGCTGGCGTTCGTGCTGCTGACCACACTGCACCGCATGGCCAATTGACCATTTAGGGGGGTTCGAATGAGAGTGACGAGGGTCGCGCTGTCCTGGGTGGCTTGAGAAGATTTAAAACAACACACTGAACATGCATAGGCCTTTTACACTGTCGCACATACCCCCCCTAAGTGGCTGTCATAGCTTTACCTGTGGATGCCTGCACCAGCGTCGCGCTCTGGAAAAGCACTGATGCGCTTGCCTATGTTTATTACATGGCTAGACTATCGTTTAATGACATCGGCTTTGCTCCCCCTATTGCTCGACAGTGTAATACAGGCGTGGAGTGCAGGTGTTGCTATAGCTGGGCACGACTGGCCAAATCAGTTTCAGCAGCAGGCCATGGCTCCTGGGGTTGGGTGCGGATTAGGCGTCGGTCTTGGAAAAATACTCGTGGGACTCTTTGGGGTTGGGCTTGATGGTGCTTCCGCCCTTGGTCCAGTTAGCGGGGCATACCTCGCCATGCTTTTCTGTAAACTGGATGGCTTCGACCAAGCGCAGGGTCTCGTCGACGCTTCGGCCGATAGGCAAATCATTGACGTGCTGGATGCGCACGTTGCCGTGAGGATCAATAATGAATAACCCACGGAGCGCCACGCCGTCTTTTTCCAACAGCACGCCGTATTGCTGAGCAATCGTCTTGGTCATGTCCGCGATCAGGGGGATCTTGATGTCGCCCAGGCCACCCTTGGAACGAGGCAGGTTGGTCCACGCTAAATGGCTGTATTCGCTGTCAACCGAGATGCCCACCACCTGGGTATTCAGCTTCTCAAACTCAGCGTGGCGGTCGCTAAACGCCACCAGTTCGGTTGGGCAGACAAAGGTAAAGTCCAGCGGGTAGAATACCATGACCACGTACTTGCCCTTGAAGTCGGTCAAGGCCATCGACTTGATTTCGCCGTCCAGTACACCCTTGGCCGACCATTGGGGTGCCGGTTTCTAGAAAATATTATACCAGACGCATAGTTGTAAAAAAACCCAAGTCAAAACACAAAGGCATGCGGGGTTAGATAATGTGACCTGGTCAGCGTGCTCTAGCGTAGAGCCGCAGTGCCTTTTAGCACTGTACTAGGGATAGCAGTAGAGGCGATATTACCTGAACCAGCGAGTGAAGCGAACGATGGCCAGTGCTCAAGCGCTGAGCAGCCAAGTTGCTAAGAGTCGAGCGTGTGTGCACAGTTCCGCCCCAACGCCTAGCAGCTGGCGCCATGGTCCCAGCGCGCGACAGGGGCGCTGCATGGGTGGCAGCAGTGGCCAAGGTACGAAACAACTGAGCACGCATGATTTGCAAGGGTGGCTGCCGAGATCAGTCGCAAAAGAATCTCTGGAAAGAAATGAGAGAACGCAATTGTGCAACAATTACAATATCCAATCAAGAGGTGCAGTGGCCGATAAGCCCGAGGTGCGATTGCTAGCTGCGGTAGCATTCTCTGCTGGAGGCAAAATTGCTGGCTTCAGATTTGCCTTGGTGGTTGGGTGCGCTATTGTTGTAAGCCTATCGAATAGCAGCCTCGCCAACACACCACACGTCACGTTAACCTAAAGACCTGCTTTTTTTCGCCTGAAGTGAAGAACAGTTAGCACCCATTACGAGCCACTTGGATGCGCCATTGCCTTCACAAAGCCTTGCGTCCTGGCATTTTTCCGTCCATCTGTGGCCTTCTTACTGCTAGTGCGGCGTCCGTTACAGCTTGACGCGTCATGTCGTCTACACAGCCAGCATCTACCACCCGGCAGCAGCGGCAGCGCCAGGCGTTGACCACCAGCTTCCAGCACAAGCCGCCACAAGGTAAGGCTGCCGCGGTGCTTGAGCATGGCCTATCTGGTATATCGTAAACTCCACCGCTTGGGTAATTCCAAACCTGAAGTGATGCTGATCTGGTGGATTCGCGGGTACGCCCAACGTGCTACTGTTACGGTATGGTGGGTGTAGAGCGCGCCGAGCTTCAAGAAGCCATGGCCAATACCTCCAACTGGAACAATCTACTCTACACGGCGCGGCAGCGTCGTGGTCCCTGCTACGATCCCGCAACGGGTATGTACCACTTTGTTCGCAACTCTAAACTGTACTACTCAGTGACGGATCCTGCCCATTGGAAGCCACAGTGAGGCCTAGCGGCCAGGGCTGGCGCAATCCAGCCGAGGTCCGTCTCACTGCGCCTGTACAATAAATTATCACCTTTATAACTATCGTACAATCCCAATGCCCATTGCACAGTCAGCAGATACTCCGAAAAGTATTGGATAAAGAAATGCCACGAAAAAGCCTTGCGCGATGCTATGGGCCCCATCACGCTATGCACCGGATTTGAAGGACGCGGCAAACGCCAACACCCACTTGCAGTTGATTAGGGCATACCGAAGGGCCCGGGTCCATGTTTCTTCTTGGCCAAACTGCAGCTTGATGGATACCCCACCGACCTTGTCCTTGTGGGTTGGGTATGGTAGCACCAAGGTCGCGTCGTGATGATGGATAAGATCCCCAATTTGTTGCAAGCAGTGAAGGAACGCCACCATAGCGTGGTCGAATCGCCGGTTTTGTAGCAACCGGCCAAAGTGCAAGTCCCCCGTACCGTACAGCTCGTAGCTGGCGTGGTCGTCGTCGGTCTTTTCAATCCGAGAAAACGATCCCAGTGGCACCAAATGGTAGTGCTGAAACGAGTAGTTCAATTTGCGAGCCAC
This sequence comes from Dimargaris xerosporica, assembly GCA_027576955.1. Classification (NCBI taxonomy): domain Eukaryota; kingdom Fungi; phylum Kickxellomycota; class Dimargaritomycetes; order Dimargaritales; family Dimargaritaceae; genus Dimargaris; species Dimargaris xerosporica. The sequence continues at coordinate 12,387 of JANBQA010000242.1, forward strand.
GGTGTGCAACAGAAAGAGTGTCTGGCCCCAGGCAGCGTTGATTTCGGACCATTCCACTGGGCACGATGGCAGCCGACCCAACCGAAGGCCGTTGATGATCCCAAAGGACCGGTCGTACGTAATGGTAAAAGTATCGTTATAGACATTGGTGCGCTGAAGAGCCATGAGTTGGTTGGACAGGTGCGCATACTGCAAATTGGTGGTTTCGCGGTCGTTTTGGAAGTCATCCAATTGGACCTGGAATTGGTTCAGCTGGCGCCAAAAGGCAGTTTCCTCTTGCTCCAAGGCTGCCTCTTCTTGCGCCAGGCTTTGCAAGTCCCTGACGACTTGGGCGTACTGGTTTTCAAGCTCTTGAACCGACTCTTCCAGGGCACGCTCCCGTTCGGCCTTTTGCCGAATCTCCGCATTGATGCGCTTCTGCTCTTTAACCGATAGCGTATCCACTTCGATGTTCTTGGACCACTGTTGATAGAATTCATTTTCGCGCTCCGCAGCGTGCAAATGTTTGTCCAGCAGCTCCAAGAGCCCCTCGGCACATCCCTGGCACAAGGGGTGACGTAGTTCGGAGCGCTCCATGACCATATCTAACAGCCGGCTCTGCGTTTCCGCCTTTTGGCTCACAGATACGGGCTCATCAGGGCCATTAGCTCGACCTACAGATGCCGGTGGCTCAGTGTCACGGGGCAAAGGGTTAGAGATGGTGCGGTCTCGGAGCTGCGGTGGGGGTGCCAAGGCCTGAGCGGGTGCTTGGGCTGATTCCAACGATCGGGCGACGCCAGGATCTCTCGGTGCCGTATCATCGGGGTGGACAATAATCGCCGCCGCAGAGCTTGGCCGGAGTGGCCGTACCGGATTGGAGGGCTTAGAGTGTGCTAAATTGGGGGAGACGTTCGGGTAGAAACAGGTATCCGCGGCTTTTTCCTGGTAAAAGGGGCCCAGTGTGTGCATGAGGTTGGGGTGACTCATGACCTGGGATTGGGTCAGCACGACAAACGAGTCAGAAGGAGTGCGACCGCCTACCCAGGCACTCTGCGGCGTAAAGGCTGCATGTGAACGACGTGCTTTCGGACTAGGGTGAGGGCTCGTAGAGCCGGAATTGCCCTCAGGGCGTGCAAAGCCTAGCACAGGGTCCTGAGAGCTTAGAGGGTCTATTGCCCGAGCTGACCCCGTGGGTAGTGGTGGGGACGACACGGGAAGCGAATCTATCCATGGTTGTAGGTGTCGGCGTGCGTGCGGTCAATCATTGCCCAGAGAATGTACGGCAAATGTGGCATTAGCGCTCAGTGAGGTGTGCAGCCGCAATCATCCTTGGCCGGGGGACAGGTCGGTGGCCTTTGGTGCAAGGAGCTGAGGGCGTTTCGAGTCAACCAGTCTCCATGCCACGCGTTGGGCGGTATTACCTTGTATAACTTGGCGGGCCTCGTCGGGCAGAACCTGCAGTGACGGGTCCAGCGCCAGTGGCTTTTTGCAGCGCTGGCAATGCATGGTGGTGGATGCGCCAGCGAATTCAATTCGGCATGTCTGGCTCGCTTTTTGAAATTTGCAATGACGAAGCAATCGCAAAGAATAACTAGGCAGGCTACCGGTCCTGAAGCGCTGCACTGGCGGGTATTGCCTTTACGCTAAAGCACCAGTGGTCAGGTGAAGCCCTGGAGGCGTCAGGTGGAAGACTCATTGATGCAAGCGTTTTGCGCCCGTTTGCCACTGGCAGCGCAATCACCCATTCTAGCTCTTACCTCTACCTAGGCCAAGGCGCTGCACTTCTCACCCAACCCACTAGCCACGAGAAAATCGACTAACGCCTTGGCTCTGGAACGACAGTGGTGGAGCGGCAACAATCGCCGTACCCACGACAGTGCCTTGGCCGGCTCTTTTTTCTCTCTCCTGTGGGTTACATCCCACTCAGTGCCGTGCGGCTGCGCGGGCGATGCCTCGTTCCTTGGCCAATTCACTGAGCAATTGAGTGGGTGGGCGGGTGGAAGCCCGCGTAGAGCTCTCATACTCAGCACATCGCTTGCTATTTCGAGCCACTGCGTGGTACGTTCCTCTTTTTTTAGCACGCCACCGCCAACAACGGCGTTACCAGTGTTGCTGGGCTCGATTCACTGCACTGGGCGAGAAAACGAACCAAAATGCGTGCCCTGGTTTTTTTACCCTTTGTGCATGGGCTCACACATTCTCTCTCTCTTGGGTATCTGTTGTTGCCCAATGCCCTGCCTAAGTCTATGCGCCCTTGCTTCACGTCCAACACGCTTTCCCTGGGCTTAAGGTGTTGCCGACGGTCGCCACGGTGTCACTTGTCGCTTTGTTTGTTTATCGGCATTGACTGCGTTGTTGGCACTTTGTAGTGTACGTCGCCTGCACGCTATCCTGTAGGTTGTCCCAGCTTTGGCCACCACCGAGACACGACTGGCGGCTACCTGCCGAAACCTGTGCAGTGCTCGTCATATCCTGCGGTACGAGCGTGAGCCCACTTGTTTCGTTCTATACCTGCAAACGTTTGGATAGCCGTGTGTTCTTTTCGTTTTCCCGTCCTCTCACTCGAATATCGTCGGGTCACAACTCAGCGTGCCCAGCACTCGACTGTCTTTACCAGCCCTTTGTTATTCTGAACTCACTCGGCAGTGCCTCGGTTCTCAATTCTGTACGGTAAGTCCAAGGGCCGATTAAAGGTCATTTTTTTCTCAGGGTTGAAATCCTACTCCTCTCTTGTTCCCACCTGCTCCGGCGAGGGATCGTGGGCAGCCTGAGCCCAATGCTGCCTCCACCACCCACCTTGCTCCACAGATTGCACGACTGGCGCAATGCCAGAGCCACTGGACCGTGATTGCGAGAAGCGCACAAAGTATGACGACCCCAGCGTGGTCCAGCGCACTGTGCGCTGTAGCTCCTTTGTGCATTCAGGCGCCGTGGGCGCGAGCTTTCTTTCTTTCCGCCCGCCAAACAAAGAGCCCAGAGAATGCTGTGCAGGCGCCCCCTCCCGCGCTAATGGACCGTACGTTAAGGGGAGGGCCATCAGCCATCGTCGCGCACTCCACCAGCGCCCCAGGTGGTCGAAAGGAGTGAACATCGGCTTCGCTCCTGTAAACTCCATGGCCCACGGCATCGCGCGGCGCTCAGTGAGAGTTGGTGAAGGTGGTGGTATGGCGCCTTGGCTTACGGCGGGCTCTCCCGTGCCCACCGGTTTAAAGGCCTTTGCTCTGACGCAGCACAGCCGTCTTAACCAATCGTCGCACTCATGGTGGCGCTGGGACTTGCACCACTCGACCATCGTGCATGCATGCTTGGGTGTATGCGGGGAGGTGGTGATGTGTTGGAAGTTCAGGGAGACAGAGGGACCAGGTAAACAAAGGGGAGGGGAAAAAGGGGAGTGAGCGTGGCGTGGTCAATGGCCTTTCTAGGTGCTGATTTCGAACGCTAAAGGCTATTCTCCCCTTGTCCTCACGAATCTTTGTGGCGACTTCTGAACCTTCCGCCAATATATCAGCTACCAAATTGTGTCTACCAATGGCTCACTGAACCCCTATCAGGATGCAGCGCACTGCACCGTATGGGCCAGAAATCATGCCACTTAGCTGCACCTCTTTGCGTTACTGATGATGCTTATTTCACCATTACCAAACCAAGGCCGTGTTCCCCTTCCCCACAGCCTAAGACCACGCTTGTCCTTGATTAGCGCAACGCCTACGTTTATTAGCCGCGCATTTGGCTAGCCCTAACGTAGTTTGCACATTATTGTCTGGGTTATGGGTTGTACGAATTGATAGAACGCCTCTCTCCCGAGCCCGCTCTGCCATACGCGCAACTGCTGTATCTCGCGACATTTTTCATCTCCACTCTCTCCCCCTTTATCTGCTTTGGACCGGTGCCCGCCATCCTGTTCTATCGCTGTGACACTGCAGGCATTGAAACAGGCTTGGCCTACTTTAGTGTTAGCTTCGATTTTGGCCTATCCATTGAAGCCCATTGAAGCTGGTCAGACTGTTCGTCCCATTTAGCACAAACCCCTTGTGTTCAGGGTGCCTAGGTGTCACAGATCATCAATTTGCCTCCGCTGCAATGTTGGCCCTTTCGGGGCTTTCCACCCCTACGCTCCCGCAAAAATCGCATCGCCGTGCCACCTATGACAAGCTGTTTGGTACACCCACGACCATCACGGGCGTCAGCGCTTCGCCGCTTTCGGAGCAAGTGTCGCACGTCCTCAAGACCATCAGTGACTGTGCAGCACTCTCCGCCGAGGAAGCCCAAAACACGGAATTGCAGTGCCAGCAATTGAAAGCTGGCCTCGAGGCGCTAGCGCTCCGGCTTGAAAAAGAGACTCGCACCGTGGATGGTCTGCGCAAGTTGCTGAAAACCCAGGAAGGCAACCCAGAGCTGACGCGGAAAACGCAGCATGAGATCGATCTGTGCGAAAATCGGATCCTCTCCTTCAATAAGGAGATGTCCGACAAGTCCCACGAATTACTAGTAACGACACGCAAGGTGGAGCGCCACTATCTGGCGGTTCTGCGCCAACAGGTGCATTGGTATCGCGGTTTGTCACAGGGCACTAATCTATGGTCCGAGGAGTTAAGTGTGCTGGCATCAACGGCTGCGTCGACCCCCGCCACCAAAGAGCCGATGCGGGCTGCAGAGCTAGATGGCATCCCTGATGGCCCTGAAATGTCGGTCGAACCTGAAGGCAGTAAATCTCCCGTCATGGTGCCCGACGCAGACACCCAGCATCGCATGCTCCAGGCGCACGTCCAACAACTTGCCATTCAACTGTACCGAACTCAGGAGCAACTAGTACAGCAAGATTCCCGGAACCAGCGAGTGCGAGCTGAGCGCAACCTGCTGCAGCGACATGTCAAAGCCCTGCACCAGTGTCTCGACGCGGTATTTTTGTATTCGCAAGAGCCTTATTCGGCGACGGCGCCCGACGCTGGCTACCGGGATACCATCAGCCGCGTTCTCGATGACCGTGACCGCTCCTCCTATTTGACAGCTGATTCAGGCATAGGATCAGACCACTCCAAGACCTTGAGTCCAGCTGAGTCCGATTGGGGTACTCCGGGCCTCAAGCGCGTTTCACAGGCCAGCGCTAAGCTGTCATCCGAACCCGAAAACGGGGCGGATGAGTTGGCCCAATTGCATACTACATCCCGCCAGTTCATGCTGCGTCTCTACGATGCCATGACCAAGTGCCGTAATGATGTGGCCGATCGTGACGCGCAGGTCAAGTCCAGCGCTCAGTACCTCAAGGTGCTGCGTACAATTGTTGATTTTCAAGAAGTGGATGTTCCATCGCCTTCTGCTCTATCACCCATACCTTCGGCTAGTCAACCAGGCCCACCTCCAACATCCATGGAAGAGGAGATTGCCCGCGACACCCATCTCTTTGAATGGTTCAGCAAGTACGCACAGGCAGCGCCTGCACGACGATCTCGGCCCACTTCGCGTTCATCGGCCAACCAACGCCAGGCAGCATCCACCAGCCGTCATGCGATGATCTCGCCGGACAACAATCACCTTGCATCCAAGCCCGCACCAGAAACCCCTGCTAGCCCGACCATCAAATCGGCGCGGTACACCCACTACCAGGAAAATGGCACCCAAGCCAAGTCTCGCCATGGCTCGACGTTTAAAGAGCTGCGCCGTCAACTGTCGACAGTGCTGCGGCCAAGTATGTCCTCGGACCTATCAGAGCACCGATCCTCAAAGCTGGCCGAGACCAAGAAGTCATCAGGCGGCGGCTGGCTCTTCCGGCAACGGTCTATTCTGTCCATGACTTCTCAGCAGTCGAGCAAAGGAGAAGGACGCAAGCAACGGCTGGAAAAGCGCCATACGGTTGAGTCGTTTGATCAGCACTCGCCTGAAGTGCGTGAGTTGCGCGACTGCAAAGATCCAGCTTCGCACGTGACGTCTCCAGCCCCCGAATCAGCATCCAGGTTAGCACTCCCTTCCCCTCAACCTCAAGAGTCAGCCACTAGCAGTGTGGTGCCAGTGGCCGCTACTGCGCAACCTGCGGATTCGAGTATGAACGAAACCACCAAAACCCTTCTTACCAACCGCATCAGCCAGCTGGAGAATGCGGTGTTTGAACGGGACACGGTCATCAAAGAGCTGTCGGCCCAGGTGCACGACCTTACCCTGAATTTGGACCACATGCAAAACAGCCACCTCAAGGTGGTGCGTCCCATCAAATCGCTTTTTTACCAATTGCCCGTTTTTCTTCCCGAGACCCCCTTTATTCCACCACGCGCTGTGACCGAATGGGTCGAGGCCGAGCAACAACGACAACGGCAAATTGTTGCCAACCATCTGGAGAGTTCCATGGCATCGGAATCCGACCAGCCCCCTTCGGGTGGCCGACTCTCGCTAAGCCAAACCATTCGTTCGTACCGCTCTTCGATGGACCGAGGCCCTGTCATTAGCGCTCCCACTCCTGATGCCAGTGCCAACGTGCAATCGTTGACCAAAGCCGCGCATGTGAATCCTCGTACGCTGGTTTTGACCACCACCACCACCTGGAATCCCTCTGTTCGCCCCTGTTTAGACCGCATTGCAGCGTCCATTCCGGGTGCTGTCATCAACCCGCACCAGGACCCTCCTACGGTGGTGGTCGAAAAAGTTATTGACCTCACGCAGGCAATCTTGCCAGATCAGCTGCCACGTGCCATCTTTAGCTTTGCCGAATTTGTGGAGCGTATCCACAAGCTAGTCCAGGAAAACACCATGCTTCGGGCCCGTGCATACAACCTCGAACAGGTGCGTTATGAACTGGACCAAAGCTTGGATCAACTGTACCAGGACCGGGAGCACCTGGTCATTCAGCGGGAGCAATTGCTGCATGAACGGGACCAGTGGCTGCACGAAAAAGATGACCTGCTTCAGCGGTGTGCGTCCCCAGTGTCACCAGTGGGCCACGGCCAAGCGATGGCCGATCTATCAACTGTGCTTGCTGTGACTGACCAGTCACAACAGTCGACTGACACTGACAACCAGTGCGCTCCTGCTGATTCGCAGCCCATGGTATTGATGAGCGAAGTCGACGTGCCAGCTGGAGCCAAAAGCGAATCAGTTTCCAGAGTTGCCGACAAAGTCAGTGACCCACTTGGATCAGGCGCGCCGGTCTCTCAGCAAGTCGTGCCGATGGTTGCGCCAGAACCTCCACCTAAACCAGTGCGGGCACTCTCCATGATTGAAGAATGCCCGAGCGAGTGCAGCGATCCTTCTGAACCTCGGGATGACGACGAGGACGGTGAATATACGCCATCAGCACCCCGAGTTCTCTCGGTGCCATCGCCTGTGCAAGCACGGCCAGTAGTGCTCCGCCTATCGTCGCAGTTACCACGCAAGAGCTCAGTGCCCGATGCGCGACTAGGGCCCCACCGTGCCAACCTTGGGGTTGATGCGACTGATACGACTCCTGGGCCAGCGCAACCGCGCAAACGAGCGGCCACCATTACATCGTTTGTGCCATTTACCGGTGAGACCGTGGTAGTAGGTGCCCATGGAGAGCCGAGGCACCGTGCGATACAGCTATCGCGCACCGTCCCGCTGGCCGAACTGCGGGCCTCATTATCGCAGGGCAATTCACCACGCCCCGGACATCATTCAATTGACAGCACGCGAAGCTCGGTGCATTCCTCTGTTCTCGATGCGACTGACAAACGCCACTCGGGGTCAAAAGT
>JANBQA010000243.1:0-20044 GCA_027576955.1 Dimargaris xerosporica
ACGAAGGAGAAAGTGAAGTGGTAACTGGACCTAGTCCAGTGACTCTTTAGCCTTTGTCAAGTGCAAAGAATTCACGGAAATGCTTCCCACTTCACTCTACGTCAATAATGTCCCAACAATAGGGGATTATAGATGTAGATTGCCTTTATTATATTTTCGGTCATTGCTGGCGTGTTGATTATTGCTGACCTCTGGTGGCAGGGGCATCAATAGGCCCCAGAGACGATGCAAGGCAAATAAATAAAATGAAGGGTGCAGGGCCAGTATGGCATAGTGAAGTGAGTAAGTATCAATTCTCCAGCAGAGGGATGATCATTGCGTTCTTCTCCTGTCCTGATGCAACTGGCCCAAAAACACATGTAAAATAAACCAGCTTTGCGCTGTCTCTTCCACTCAGGGAACTTGGCTATTTGAATAAATACTTTCAATACAGCCACAAGTACCATGATAAACAATACAGATGTGGCTGACCAAGCAGCGCAAAAAAAAAACAACAACTACAAGGGTGCTGCCCACAAGACAAAACAACAACCGACTTACCTAACCACCATCCACTGCGCCTGGGCCAGAGCGTTGGTGTCCCATGTTGTTACCACTGGGGCATCACTGGCTACAGTTGTGAGGGACAAAATAGGCCCGAGGCCAGAGTGCACGCTGGTGTGGACTGTAGAGTGAGGTGCAGAGGTGTTTGCCTCCACTGCCTTTGCCCACCCAACAAGCGACAGCGCCATCAAATGGTTTCGCAGTGCCACCCTGAGCACTAACTGAATCTGTGGTGCGCGGCCCTTGTAGTGTGCATCTAGATATGCCCAGAACGTGGCTATCGCCATGCCAGTCAGCAATGAGCACAGCAACGCCCATTGGTACAAGAGCCGCGGTATGGCTAGCACTGGTACTAGGCGATGGCAGTGTAGTGTAGTGGGACTAGGGTCAAGTGGCCCAAAGGCCGCTCTTCCTCCGCCCCCACAAATTCGCCCCAACTGATGGCAACGCCCAATTCGGTTGTGGCTGTGGGCGATATCTCTGTATCTGGCCCACATAAGGAGCCTCCCAGGCTCAGGCTCCTTGTATGTTGAACTAATAAATACGCCTATCTTTGTTTGATACTTGGCACTTCCTGGTCCCCTGTGACATGTCCATAACTTACCAAAGAGTAAGCTGGATGCTATGGCTAGGCATTGTATGCTTATTGACCCTAGCTGGCATAGCCTACTCTACTGTATGAAGGAGACCAGCACACTTGATAGCCCACTGCTGTACTGCTATGCACATAACTAACAGGCCAAAGCGACATACATGGCACACTTTAAGGCAATTCAGGAAAAGGTTAAGTCATAGTACGCCAGTAATGGCAGTCATACTACTGAACAGGTCCTAGCCAAAGCCACTAACCACACTACCAACCTTACTAGGTTCCAGGACTACCTCAAAACCTGTGCAGAGGTAGCACCTGTCCTCAGCACATTTCATGCACAGCAGATGACAGTACACACCCAATCCGAATACCAGCGCCATCAATTATACCTGCCTCCTAACACCAACTGGTTGAAGCGATATGGCTGGAAAAAGTGCCCCTATACTAACCAGGAGCCATGCAATTACCCCCTGCACCATAAGCTCCGCTTGTCAGCTTACCTTAACTAGCAGTAGGCTGATTTACAGCTGGCAAAAAACCAGCGCAACAGGTTTGGCAGCGACGCTGTGCTGGTGATGGGCAACTGGCCTGCGCCCATGAGCTACTACTTTGAGCCGATCCGCGGCAGGGGCATGCGCCAGAAGCTCCAGCAGCACGGCTTCAAGGTCTATTTGCTAGACGAGCACAAGACGTCCAAAGTGTGCCCCGCGTGCTGCGTGGGCCGTCTCCAGGCGTTCAAGGCCATCCCCAACCCACGTCCCTTTAAGCGGGCAGCGATGCCATGGTCTCCTCAAGTGCACCAACGAAACCTGTTTGGCAGCCATGACAACTGATGCCGTTAGCGCATCACCCCGTTCGCGCCTGTGGAACCGCGACTTGGCTGCCGTGCTCAACTTTCGGCACATCCTCCTGGGCCTTCGCCAGCAGGGCGCCATACCCCAGTGATTCTACCGCCGCAGCCCACCGGTGACCCATCCATCACATGGTCGACCGCCAGCCAAGCGTCGCCGCTAGCCTTGAGCATGTGAAATAGTAGCATGATTTCCGAGGCAGTTATCGCTGCCGTTCAAACGGTTGCACAGCGACCCCAGTGCCCTCTTGAGGGCGTTGGGCGAGTGCATCAGGATGCCCTGGCCTAGTTGGATTCGGCGCATTGCTTGCGTTTGCATTTAATGGTAAGTTTATTTAATGTGCTTGTTTCTGCGGCAGTGGATGCGGTGCTCTTGTCTTTACATGCTGCCTATACCAGCTACTAACCTTGTCCATGCATTTGCCGTCTACTCTTGCATATGGGACTGCTTCCCACTTTGCTCTACATCTATAATTGCCTCACGATAGGGTATTCATGCCAAATGAACTTGATAACTTGTTCCCTAGCGCTCCACACATGGTGTTCCAGAACTCACGGCCACGCACAGCGCAGCACTAGTCCCTGTCCTTGCTTGCATTTTGTTCTCCACCAACCTTTTGCCAACCTGCCATTGCGCCCTTGAAGGCTTTCATTTTTACCCTTTTTTTGCTTTTGTTTGTTGCTGCCAACCGTAACTCTTGCCCAGGCTCAGGTGCAGGTCCAAGTCAAAGGCCGCTGGTAGTGACAGTGTCTTCAGCATTTCATCACTAGGCAGCGCCGTGTTGGGTCTGACAGGAGGCGCTTGCGAAACAGTTTCTCGGGTGACACTGCCGCTTGGCTGCGAAACACCCATTTGACCGGCATTCGACGAAAACCACGGCACCGGTTCGTGCTCATTGCTCTCAGGGTATTTTTTCTGGCACTCCTTGCTTAGCCTATTCCTTGCTTCCTTGCTTCTAGTTTACTTGCACACACAAAGGGCCGTCGCATTACTCCTGGTTTCCATTTACGCGAGTGGCGATATCCGCACGGCGATTGGCTGCTACATCTGTCAACCGGTGAACGTCCAGCCACACGCACCCAGCTATCCATTCTTTCCAGGCTTTGGACGGCTCGTTGTTTTGGGGCTTGACGCCAAAATATTGCTTGCCATGTCCGGTTTGCACGATTTGGTTGCCGGTGAGGGCGAATGCTCCACCAGCAATCCGATGGCTTCGTTTATGAAACAGTTTCAAAAAGACCGATCGCTCGAGCAGGTACGTAGACAATGCCAACCATGCAACAGTGGCCTGTGGCATGCGTCTGGAAACGCTTGGTTGCTAAAACTTGGTTGGCCATGGCATGGCGGGATGAAAAGTACCAGGCTTGTTACCACTCGATCGCTGTAGCTGGACACGGTGAGCTCCTGGGTTTGCTGACGATGATTGCGCATCACACTAATGAAGAATTATATGTTTGACGTAGTGATTTGTTGATGGTGATGGTGAAAAAATGGTAAATTTGTATGCAATGGCCTTGTTTGGGCCCCTAGGACCGTATCCATGCTATGGAGACAGGTCCATTAGCCGGGAAACAGGTAAGCTAGCCTGCCGCATGCGATGGCAATGCTTTAGAGCTATGCTTACGTTGGGTGAAAAGAAACTTGATTCGACGCACAGCAATAGTGTGCAAGCAGTCCCTAACCATTTTTTGGGCAGTGCGACAACTACGCATTTGTGTTTGTTTTTACACTGATGCACGATGAATAGGCATTTCGATCGGCCAAGGGCAAAGCACCTAGCCATTCCCAAGAATTCTTTATGCCCGAATCGGACCCTTTAGCGCCAATAGCCGCCGACCGGTTCCAGTTTCCCGAGATGCAACGAGAGCTGGAACTGCTGCCCGAGCTGCCCGCCAGTGTGAGCCATCCTGCCATGGCTGGTGATCCAGCGTTGGCCAACGGCAACTGGGCCTCTGAGTTTTTGGCTCATCATCCCCACCCATCCGCTGGCGTTAGAGGCAGTAACGGTGGTGCACCGCCAGAATTTGCCGAGTTTGACCAAATATTTCATGCTCATCATGGCCAACCTCCAACCAGCGTGATGCCGAGGCACCGTGAATTGCTGGACGAGTTCCTTTCGTCGGAGCCCCAGCTGCGCACCTTGACTAGCGCACCCTTGGATCGCGCAACCACAGCGGCGTTTGACCAGGCCTTTGACCATGCTGAGCGACGTAAGTATTTCGAATGGATCCAGAAATAATTGGAAAGTGGTTAAGATAGCAAAGAGGGGCGGGACTTTGCTCCAGCTTTGACGGTACAACAGTATAACCACCCATGCGCATACCATTTAGGCAAACGTAGCGAGAACGTTGGCCCAATTGACCACCAATGGTAACTGGCGCGAATAGTTCACTAGTTCACATTCCTAACTCGCCAATGGCTGGAAATCACCAAAGATCTTATGGCTGGGTGCGAGATAGATGTCCAAGCCGATAAAGCCACCATCTCCGACCAAGACTGGGCCCAGCAATTTCAGGCCGCTAGCGAGGTTAGTGCACACAAACTGACGGACACGTCCCATTCTACACAAGCGTCGCAGTGGGTGGAGGAGTTTAGCCAGGCACAGGCCGATGCCATGGAGGCACCTGTCACCTCGGACGACGCTCTGGCAGCGCAAGCGTCCAGCCTGTTGAATAGCCTCGACTTGGAAAATGACCCCAAGCTCCGCAAATCCAAATTCGTGTACTTTATGGAGAGACTAAGAGACAACGATTTTGTTGTGGAGGGGGATCAGGTGGTGGACAAGACCAAGCAGCGGAACTGGGCTTCGGAATTCTCGCAAACAACGGACAACCAGCCATCGTGGGCCGATGAATTCGAGAAACGTATGGACGCTCGACGAGCTGAAGATCATGCCGATGGTGCGATGTGGTCGCAAGAGTTTGCCAAGGGGCTGGAGAAGAATTGGGCTGAAGAGTTTGAAACTCAGGACGGGGGCCCCACCGCTTCTACGGCAGCTGCCGACTGGGCCAAGGAATTTGCCCAAGACGCCGACTTTCGGGATATTGAGGACGCGTTCAACAACAGCCAGTTGATGGAAGAGTGGGTGGACGAATACCGCAAGAACATTGCCCACTTGGCGCAAGACCCTGTGGACCAGGAGTGGGATGCCATGCAAAAGCAATGGGAAAAAGAGAACCCCGCCGTGGGCATGGGCTACCGCGCCGACCGCGATCAATACCATAACTATGCGTTTGAGTCGGATAACCCATTTTTAGCAAACGATAACCCGTTGCCTGATGATGCCACCATTGCTCATATGGACCTGGGCGATGCCATTATGGCACTTGAAGCGCGCGTCCAGCGGGACCCACAAGACGCTCGTGCCTGGCACTCGCTCGGGATACGGCAGCAGGAAAACGAACAGGACGCGCTGGCCATTGCTTCACTCCAAAAGGCAGTGCAGCTGGGCGCAGGCTCGACCAACGCGTACATTGACCTGGCGGTCTCATATACCAACGAAAACTGCCGACTGGACGCCTACGATGCGCTGGAATCGTGGATCTCATCTCACCCGAAATACCAATCGCTGTTGGGTAAATCAGCGGCCGGAAAGTCTCCTCTGCAGCAGCAAAACGATCCTCGCCAGCGCCATCAGTACATTGAACAGCTCTACTTGCAAGCCGTGCGGCAAAACCCGCAACCCGAGACGATGGACCCGGATGTCCAGGTGGCCCTGGGGGTGCTGTCGCACGTGGTGGAAGACTATGACAAGGCCACCGATTGCTTCCAAACGGCGCTGAATCTTCGGCCTGACGATTACTTGCTGTGGAACAAACTGGGCGCAACCTTGGCCAACTCCCGTCAGCCGCAAAAGGCCATGGACGCGTACTTTACTGCCTTGGAACTAAAACCGTCCTACATCCGCGCCCGCTACAACCTAGCCATTAGCAGCATCAATCTTGGGCTGCACCGCGAGGCAGCCGAGCACCTCCTGGGCGCCTTGGCCCTGCAAAAGCGCAGCGCAACCACCATGAATTCGGACCAAGCTGGTGAAGGAGGAGGCTCTTTGGGCAAATCAGCCATAGGCGCTCCCGCTGGTCCGGCGGCCATCTCGTCCAACCTATGGTCGACGCTGAAAATGACCATGCAGATATTGGACCACCCTGATCTCGCCGAAGCGTGCGACCATCACAGCCTGGACGAGTTTCAGGGACGGTTTGATTTTTAGTTTTCAAATTGTGATATGTACCGGGAATGTCACTCGGAATCTCCAAAAATCGAGTGACAACCTGTCTGCATTTTTGTTCTCTGTATTTCTGTTGTTGTGTTAGCCTTGCTCTCGAGCTTAGCCACACGCATCATTTTAATTGGTAATGGCCTCATTTTGCTCCGCGCTGGTTGTTGTTTTTCACCAGTCAACTCACTGCATGTTACCATATTGCTTAGTATCGGATGATTTTAGCACATCTTGATTGCAAGTACCATAGCATACAGTAGAAGGGTGCCCTTGAAGGTTGAATCTGACGAGCAAAATTACAATTTTTCAACCATTGCTTTGGTTGCTAGTGCTCTGCAACTCGATTTTTGGCTTGTAAAACAGCGCATAGTCCTTTTAATCGTGACTAAATGACGGATTCAATAAAGGAGATTCATCAAAGCAACATCGCTTGGGCTGCTGCTTATCAATATATATATAATTGTATGGATGACATAGACCACGTAAGCTAATAATACAGGCACCAATAAAATAAGCAAGGGCCAAGGCTGGTATATGGGCAAAATATTGTTCGGTGCAATGATATACCGTACAGGCCACGTAGCGACGCAGGCACAACCAAGACCAGTGGAACTTATAATGGCACAATCTCCAGGTACAAAAAGGCAGTGTCACGGAGATCAACGACTCGCCAACCCGCTGGCTCAAAGACCATGGTATTTTGTTCCTGGATAAAAGTGTACACCCGTCGCATGGCGCGATGGTAATACGAGGGCAAAATGAGGGGTGATAAGTTGAGGGTGAAAAACTCAAGGATGTGATCAATAGCATGACGCAGCAACGGCGCCTCAGCCTCGGTCAAGAGGAAGTTTAGGCGACGGATAAACTGGCGAAACTCTTGGAAGTTGACCGCGCCTTCCAGCTGCGCCGGATACTCGAGCGCAAACTGGCGCACTTCGCCGTGGGTGTAGTCACGCGGAATCCGCAGCGATTGGCCCTGTGGAGGCACTGGCTGCAATTGGTGCGGCGGTGCCGGTGGAGTGTAGCGGTAATAGGTGGTAGGTGGGGTTGGAAGATTTCCAGCAACCGTCAAACCGGTCGGGCCAGAGCGCAGCGCGTCGGCGGCATTTCCGTTGCCGTAGGCAAGTGCGCCGGGATGGGGCAGGGGCGGGGCGTAGTAGTTTGCGGGAGTCACGTAGTGACCAAGCTGTGCTCCATGGCCGGTGGCAGGCGGACGTTGCTCGGTGAGGTCGTTGGGCCCAAACGCGACCAGCGCCGACGGTCGCTCCACTTCCTTCATGGTCTCCAGGCGGGATGGGGAAATTGGCTAGCTCCACACACGTTAAGAAAAAACTACAGCAAAGGAAACACGAATAAATGAGGTGACAGTCAGCACAGGCCAGAAACCGGTCCTGAGCCAGCGGGTTGGTGTCAACACTGGCCCAACCAAACGATTAATAGTGCAAAAGTTGCTGATAAATGCCCTCCCCAACAATAAACCAGACCCTTATTGGTTCAGGCAAAGAATGGTCTAACGTCACCATCGGTCAAGCTTGAGCCCTTGGCAACGCTGCTGTCGGCAGCATATGGCCCTGCACCCAGGCGGCAGGCGCTGACAATGTCCGCAGGTCACTCGGACGGCCTAACGCATACACTCAAACGGTCAACAACCGCCGAAAAAGAAACGTCTGCTCCAGAAGCACCCAGGTGGACTGTGCTGACCTATCCACCTCCTCTGGCCTTCCGTTTCTCTCTCCCCGTTGTTGATCCGCCGCTCCCAACTGTGGCATTGCTGGCCCTGGAGCCATCAGCTCTTCTCTCCTTCCTTCTTTCCCTCACCCCTGTCGAAGCAAGATGGAATCGTTCCTGGCGCCTGTGGTGCTCACAGGCTCTCCGGCCAAGCATTTCCACCAGACATCGACGTGGTGCCCGCGGCGTGCTCAGGGGGTGGTGGTGATCAGCTTCGCTCATTGCGCCCGCGTTGGTCTTGTGGAGGTGAGCCAGGCACGCCTCGAACCCCTTGGCTTGGAGTATACCTCTGCTTCATCGAAGTTTACCACGCACCAATTAGGTCACATGACATGCGCCTGCTTCGTCTCTCGCGCCGCCCTGGGCATAGCAATTCGGTTGTTGGTCGGTGCCGAGCTGGTGCGATTCCCAATGTAAAAAAAAAGATTCGTTGCAATCGACACGCCAGGACACTTGACTGCCTCTGGAAAAAAATAGAAACTGTAGCTCCTCAAGGCCTTTCTCATGCTTACGTGCTTCACAGGCTAGAGTAGCGCTGTATCTTGTAAGGCAATTGCTCTTTGAGCATTACATATTTTTCACTAGCATGGAGTTTCGCAAGCGCACTGGGCCGGTGGAACCTGAAGTGGTCGTGTTTAGCGACCCCCAAGCAGCCATGCGCCCAGGCAACGATGCCGCCGGTAGCAGCCGAAAAAACTTTATGGTAGGTGGCAGGTCTGGAAATGCGCTGCGCCAACACCGGTCTGCTATTGCTCACTTTCCCGGCAGAACATCGGTCCCCATAAGGTGCGAAGCTCGCTCTCCGATTTTGCTATAGGTCTGAAGCTGACTCTCTATGCCCATTGCTTGGGATTCCATTGTTCATGCCATAGTCGTCCAAGCTCTCCAAGGTCAATGCCGACTCGAGCGAACCCAGCGCAAGTTCCCAAAAGCCCAAGGCTGCCGAGTAAGTGCTTTAGTGAGTGTGGCAACGATAGGCGGTGGCGCCAAGCTTTCCATGCTCTATCCACCTACCGCTTACTTGCCTTATGTGTCTTATGCCCTAAAAAACCCATCTGGTACAATGCACTACGTTGCTAATGGCTACTCCTCTTCTTGGCGTTGGACCATACCCTCTTGAATTGGTAATTTTATTACCAATGTAGACCAGGAAGCGAGTACAATAAGATGGTCGATCGAATCCTGAACCAAACCGGCGTGTTGGATCAAATCAGTAAGTATTGCGGCCTGGCCCAATTTTGGCATAGATAAGTTCTTTTCGTTATGGAATGCATAAAGAACAGCAAAAAACTACCTCCAGCTTGACGCTAATGCCGCCCACTTTAATCTTTTTGGTGCACGAAATGCCCATCGCCTGCAACCAGTTGGCAGCAGCTTGGCCGGCAAAGAGCGTATCACCCACATGAAAAAACGCCTTGCAGAGTTGGGAGCCCAGGTACGTATTTCTTTTTACCACTACTGCCTTGATCAATAGCCATTGTCACCGGCTTCAATCTCTGTGTGTTTTATTGAGCCTCAGGCTGCACGGTGGGCTGTTTCTCCCAATCTTTATCTTACAATGGCTTAAACCTTGCGGCAATTGACTGTACTATCTATATTTGCAAATGAACCCCCTCCACTGATGTCAATGCGCACCAATAGCCCGAAAAGAAACGGTTTATACCTCGCGAAGCCCGGTTTCAGGAGCTAAGGGACCGCAAGCGGCAGTATCGCGCTGAGCAACGAGAGGTAAGTTTGTTTGACACCAACCACCATGGCTCGTGACAGGCCTATTAAAAATTCTCGTCTTTCACGAACTAGTACTTTAAGTCTGCTCGATGGTCTGCCCATCCGCTTGCACACAATGCGTGCTTGGCAATTTTCAGCCCTACATGTCTTTACTTTTTCCCTATATAACCAAACACCCAGTGTGCATATATCCTTTGGGCTCGCCCTTGGGTGTGCGTGGTGCTGCGGGATTATCTAGGCTCAAGCCTCGGGTACCCTGACCGGAGCCATGCAACGAGAGCTGGAGAAGAAATACAACATTCACAGCGTGAAGAGCAAAGAACCCAAGGAAATGTCCGAGTTTGGCATCACCAAGTACATGCACGGCATTATGAAGGTGAATAAGCATGTATTGCACCGACATGGTAAATTCGGCCGGCAGCCGAGAAAGCCCATGAAAAAATCCCGTTAGCTGTATTGTATCTACCGATCACACTGTCGCCCAGGTGTGAAAGAGGAGAGTGTCGTCAATAACCGCCTCTCCACCATTTCGCGGCCCTTTTACGTTGCTGCGTCTCAAGCGCGTGGGCCAATTCACGTGATAGTTTTCGCGCCTGGATTGAACC
Organism: Dimargaris xerosporica; assembly: GCA_027576955.1. Lineage (NCBI taxonomy): Eukaryota > Fungi > Kickxellomycota > Dimargaritomycetes > Dimargaritales > Dimargaritaceae > Dimargaris > Dimargaris xerosporica. Next base: position 10,267 of record JANBQA010000243.1, read on the forward strand.
AGCCATCCTGGCTAGAAAATACCCTTAAAAATAAAACGCACCACTAAGGAAAAAAAAAAACTAGGATAAGAACAGACGAATTGGGCCGAGTTTATGGCGCTACAACACGCTGTTTTTAGTTTTAAAGCTATATCTTGCCGCGAGGCCCCGTATTAGCACCACCATATTTTTTCTCATTTTTCAATTAGCCTTTTTTTTGCTGCGTCGGCCGCATTCGTCCAATTGCCACCATGCCCGGCTCCAAGGTGGGCTTTCACCACCGATCCAGCCTAAAGCAGACCAACAAGCCGTTCAAAAGCCGCCATGCCACCAAGGGGGCGCTCAAGGCCCAGACCAAGGGACGTGTTACCCGCCAGCCGGTAAAGGGCAAGCGAAATACGGTTGTGAGCAAGGCCAGCCGCCGTAATACGGCCAAACAGCTGCAGCAGCAAAAGCGAGCCACCCTTCAAGCCGCCAACCGACTCTTTACCGGTCGCCAACGAGCGCCAAAGATCGTTGCCTTGATCCCTTTGTGCGCAGACGTATCGACAGTCCAGGCGGCCCAGCAACTATTTGCCGCCGTGGAAACACCATACCCAAGCGATGGCGCCGAGCGGGCGTCGATTCACTTGGATGTGGACCGGTTCAAGCAGACCTTTAAGCTGCTGCAACTGTCGCGCCATTTCTGGCAGATTGTGGATACCGCCATGGCCGCCGACTATGTGGTGTTCATGGTGTCGGCTGAGACCGAGGTGGATGCGTTTGGCGAGGCGTGCTTGTCGACCATCCAAGCTCAGGGCTGCAGTACCGTGTTTACCACCGTGCAGCACTTGGAAGCCGTGGCGCCCAAGGCCAAGTCCGACACCAAAAAATCCTTGACCAGCTTTATGCACCACTTTTTTCCCGAGGTCGACAAAGTCATCTCGCTGGAATCGCCCCAAGAAGCATTGCCATTGCTTCGTAGCATGGCGGGCCAAGTGCCCAAGGACATCCAATGGCGGTCGTGGCGGCCGTACCTGATGGTAGACAAGGCCGAGTTTGCACCGGATGCAGCTGACCCAGCCCATGGCTTGCTAAGCGTGACAGGTTTCTTGCGTGGAAAACCCTTGTCTGCCAATCGCCTTATCCATATACCCGGATCGGGGGACTACCAGATTGAACGGATTGTGGCCACTCCATCGCCGTGGGCTAGAAAGTCCGAAGGCCATAATGCAATGGACATGGAACTCACCGAGACTGTGTTGGACCAACCCGACCCTGCCCTTCAAGACTCGCTAGTCGCAGAAAATCAACCCGATTTGCTGATGAACGAGCAAACGTGGCCCACCGAGGAGGAGCTACAGGAAGCCGAAGAACGGGTGCAAAAGATGCGCCAGCGAACATTGGAGGGTCCAGCAAACCAACGCACTCGCTGTGTTCCCAAGGGCACCTCGGCGTACCAGGCCGAGTGGATCGTTGACTCGGGTAGCGAAGAAGATGACGAGGATGCCATGAGCGACGAAGGATCCGATTATGGTATGATGGAGGAAGGCGACGACCAGTTCCCACCCAACGACATGGATGCGTGGTCGGATTCGGCCTTCCCTCCCGAAGAATACGAAGATGTGGCCCTCGATGGCCGCTCCTTGGCTGGCGGTGACGATTTGCCGACCGAGGAAGAGGCGGAACGCGCCCTGGCAGAGTACAAGTCTCGCCAACAGGAGCGGCAACGTGCGGAGCGGGACAACCGCCATTTCCCCGACGAGGTTGACACACCCATGGACTTTCCCGCCCGCTTGCGGTTTCAAAAATACCGCGGTCTGCGCAGTTTCCGCACCTCGCCATGGGACCCGTACGAAAACTTGCCCCTAGACTATGGTCGCATTTTCCAATTTCCTAGCTTTCGGCGCGCAGAGCGACGCGCGCAACATGCCTGCGACAACGCTCCAGTGATTCCAGGCACGTATATCACGATTGTGTTGACACAAGTGCCAGTTGAAACAATGCGGCACGGATGGGATTTGACCACGTCGCTGCGCACCATTTACGGATTACTTCCTCACGAGCGCAAAACATCGGTGCTCAACTTTACCATGACCCGCACCGCCGATTTTACCGAACCCATCCGATCCAAGGACCGCCTGCTGCTGCAACACGGCTTCCGTCGCCTTTGGGTGAACCCAATTTTCTCACAGCATATTCGTAACAGCAAGGGCACCAACAATGCCTCAAAGTTTGAGCGGTTCATGCAGCTTGGTGGCGATGCCTGCGTCGCTACGGTATACGGACCTATCCAGTTTGGCCCCGCCCATGCCCAACTCTTTCACCCATCCTTCACCGCCACTCATGCCCGATTGGAGCCCGAAGCGGCAGTATTCGAGCGCACCCGAGTTCCTATGGGAGTGCTGGGCGCCCACCCGCAAGCACTGGTTGCCACGGGTCAGCTGGGTAACTGCGACCCAACGCGCATCGTTGCGAAGCGCACCGTGCTATCTGGTGAGGTGTACCGCGCCTACCGCCGATCGATTGTCGTGCGATTCATGTTTTTCAACCGAGAGGATATCAACTGGTTTAAACCTATCCAACTACACAGCAAGCATGGCCGTCAGGGCCACATTCGTGAACCTATGGGAACTCATGGGTACATGAAGTGCGTGCTGGATGCGCCCACCACGCAGATGGACGTTATCTGTATGAACCTTTACAAACGCATGTTTCCCAAGTGGACCACCGCATTGGTTAGCTCCAGCTGTTACCAGATGTCTGATTCAGCCCCGGCATTGGTGGCAGCGGATGCCAAAGTGGCTACCATGGAGGAAGACGATGACCTGTGAGCAAATCTTTTTCTGGTTTCATTGATTGCGCGCTGTGACTTTATTATTTTGAATTGCATTCATTTCACCCACTTCCATTATCCTAACCCCCTTTCCTCAGCACACTATACATACGTGAACCAATGAAGTTCTGCACAGCTGTGAAGTTTGGATTAGCATGCAAGCGGCGGGGTGTCCATGCTATTATTGGTGGAGTGCCCAGGCGTACATTGTTATTGGCATTGAATCAGCTGCACCTGCCTTTTATTTACTACATCAGGCTCTAGTATCTTTTATCCAATGGCAAAAGTATATTAGATAGATTTTCACCGCTGGCAATGCCGGTTTGAAAAAGGAGCTCACCATGAAATTCGAGGCTTCGCATATGCCTCGAAAAGTAGGACTTGCATTTCATTTCATTGGCGGTCCACCATGTGTCGGCAGGTGCCTTAAGGTTAAACTCGGCTTTCAAGTCGCTCCAGGGTCTCGTAGGGCCGGTCTGAATGCTGCAATCATACATGAATTGAATACCAAATCTTCCCTTGCCATCCTCACCATTTTTGTTCTTGTCACGATAGGCATCGCGAATCAATTTTTCAAAGTCTTCAGGACGTCGCTGAATCGCATACGCGCCGATAAATTCAAAGTAGTTGGGTGCATATATAGGAAACGCATTGTCTGCCCAATTTACACCCTGCATGTGGCTTACTTGGTTCACGTGGGGCGCTATCATTGCCTTGGTAAAGTCGTTGCTCTTCATCACTCGGTTTGCAAGTTCCAAAGCGTCGCCATGCCTGTTGAGTTCTAGCATCTGCCCAATTATACCAGGGATGATTTGGAATGCCAGCGTGTGCCTGAGATAATAGCGCAGTTGGTTTTCGTTTTTACGACTGATAACCTCGAACCAAAACTGGTACACAAACGCCCTAAAGCTCTGGGGTTGCGGTGGGTCAGTTGCCGCAGGTGTTTGGTCGTCTGAACTTATGCCATCATTCCCTTGCAGCTCCAGCGATGCCTGCATTGCTAAGGCTACAAAGTTGGTTAGAAGATCTGGACTGTTCAATATCTCGAAAAATGCCTCGATCACCGCCAAAATATTACCGATGGCTGATTTTTGGCCAAGCTTGACAAGACCATGCCTGGCACTGTGTAGCGAATATCGCTCTAAACGCACGTCAGCATTAAGCCACGGTACTACAAACGACGGTGTTTCCGATTCCTGAAGGACAAGCTCTGGGAATAGATTGGGTCAGCTTAGTACCAAGTTTTTGTAAACCACATTGATATTAAGGTGTCTATTATAGAATAAGCTAAGAAAGTACGGAACTATGGCGCGAAGCTCAAGCTGTGCACCTTCTACCAGCGTTTGGAGACCCACGAAAGCATAATCGCCTTTTATCCGAGGCAGGCCGAGGCGAGCACGTAACGTGGTGAAAATCTAGAGTAAAATGCAAAAAATGCCATACGTAAGCAGTTATCTAGTAATTAATAAGCCGTAAGGAAAGCGGGCTAACTTTTAAAATGCTCTATCTCCTGCCACACATATACTAGGGCATCAATTGTTGACTAGACACTGCCAATAGACTATGCAAACAAGATTAACCCTGATGGTTAATCGAGTCACTGCACGTCACTTCTATATCGCCAGAACATGATGCAGCACCTGATACAAGGCGTTAACACATTAGGCTGACTACACTTACTCTTTTTCTTTGGCGGGATTTTACATACTGCACCGGGCTTTCGTACCATTTTACTTTTAATCCGGATTGCTTTGTATCTGGTGGTATTGATTGATACTTTGGAACGCCTAGCGAGATCCCCTTGGCCAAGGGATGGACAGCGTTCCTACGACTCCAAAAGATTTCTGGCACAGGAGTGGCTGTGACGAGGCTAATGGAAGCCACAGCTGCCAAAAACCAGAGGGCGATGCGTGCCATAGTGATTGTGGTGTCGACGAGGGCACGCAGGGTGGAAGGAGCAGAGCCGTGTTATGTTGCAAGGCTAAACGGTCAGAGGCAGGATAGACACGCTTTAAAGTGAGTGGTCAAGCTTGAATTCACCGCAAAGCAACGGCGACTCAAAAGAGGGAAGGTAGAGGGAGAGATGAAAACTGCAGAGAGTGAGTGGATCAAGATGTAACGAGGGCGGTACACTCAGAGTTATATAGAAAAGCACAACTCAGGGCCTGGCCCTGCAGATGCTTTGCCATCCATTTACTTGGTTTTAGCACAGCTGCCGCACCTAGATCATTGACCACATCGTCCAGGGACAAAGAGAGCATTGGGCTATACGCGTCGCTCGATAGGTAGGCTTTGGTCCACTGCTCGACACCCAGAGGTGGCGACAAAGAACCGCTCATGAACTATGAACAATGCATCGTGCCACCGTCAGTAAACGTTACATCGACGGTCTTTCCTCTTTTTCCTTTGCCGTGTGGCGAAAAAGGGCGCCAGGTGGGAATGCTGTGCGTATGCAAAGGTTATACCACACTTTCGTTATTACCTAGCTGTTTATCTCTAGCACCTGTTAAGATCGCGATGCTGTGCTTGAACGACAGAAAAAAAAACCGCTGCCGTTGCTGAGGCTAACTCCACTCCATTCACGCATGTTATCACACCCAATGGCATCAAAGGGCGCCATAGGACTGTCACGAAATTCGGCCGAGCAGGACCAACAACAGTAAACGATGTAATAAATAACAGGTATTTATTCAAGCCTTAATTTGCCTCGATGGCTAAGGGCTTGTGTTTAAATAGTTGGCCTGCTAGTGCAGCCGGGGCTGCGAAGCCCTAGCAGCTCACTGATGCCAGCTGGGCGGGGCCAAGGGAGTCAGGTGATTTCCTGCTCCCCAGCCTCCACTGAGTTGGGAGACAGGCTGCCCTGTCCACCATGGCTCATTGGGTGACACTCTAACGCCTTTAATCGATAAGGTGGCTGTAAGCGGTTGGATGGCGGTCACTGCTCATTCTCCGCTTCTTTCTCTCATTCCCGTTCCCTGTCCCGGTCGAGGCAAGATTGGTCGGTGCAGTGCATCTCTTAGGACTGTGGAGCTGCGTGCAATTGCCATTGTTGGTGGGTAACCGCACTACTCGGTCATCACCTTATCACGTGTGGCGTGCCAGGGCCGCTGAATCGAGTACAGCAGGGGCGAGTTTGTTGATGTCAGTGCGCAGGTACAACAGAGGCCTGGGTGGTAAGAATAGCCGCAAATACTAAACAGAGAACACGTATTGACGGGATGGTAGAAAGCAATGTTAAATAGCTAGAAACGTGCCATGGAATTAATGATAGAACAGTAGAATAGACATTACAGATACTCAAACCCAAGTCACTTGCTTAATTGGCCGCTGATCCTGGCCTGGCGGCGTCGCATGGCGCGCTTGAGAACGTCCAGGTGGCGGTCCTGGATGGCGACATCGCTGGATAGCAATAGGGTTTGCTCCTCAAGTGCTTTGTTCTCGCACTTGAGGCGGTCGCATTCTTCCGCAAGCCTAGTACACTTGTCAGTGTAGTAAGCTCCCATCAGTTCATGTTCAATGTGACAGCCAATTCGTTGGTGGTCTCAATGCGCAAGGCCTGGCATGCCATGGCCTGGTCGTGGCTAAAGCAGCAGGCTTGTTGGGTCTCGAGAAGAGCCGCATAGGCCTGGTCAAGCTGAACCAGAGCGGACACATATGCCACATGGGCCATGGTCATTTGGGCCTCGTGGACGGCCTTTGGTGTGGCCGCACGCAGCTCGGCGTTTGCCCTTTCAAGGCAGGCCACCTGGTCTTCTAGCTGAGTGATACTGGCAGCTAGGTGCATGGGGGCATCCTGGGTCTTGGTGGCGAAAGCTGCCAACTTGGTGCTGGCAGCAGGTGAAGAGCATGCTGGGTGCATTCGTGTGGCCAACTGCTTGGCCATTCACGCAGCCTTGTGAGGCAAAGCAGTGATTGCGCTTTTGGTGACCTTGGCGCTGGACGTGGTGAGGGTGAGCCTGCAGTGACCTCCCAGTGCATGAATGGCGGCAATACAAAAGCGCCCAGGCCCATGCTTCATGATAAATCACCATAAACATATGCTTCCCACTCGATGCCTGTGTTTCTGCATGAATTCGTGGTTAGTCTTTTACGAAGCAAAGGTACAGCGGGTACCGCAGCAGCCGTCATAACTTAAAACAGTGGCACAGAACAAGCGCCCTATGTCATGAATGCCAGAATGGGTGATTGATGCGCAGTTGTTGCAAGGCAGCGTTGCTGCTAAAGCACTCTTTCATTCCCTCTTCCAAAGCCCAAGACTTTCCTTATTCCCAGTACTGGTCTTCTTACCTTGAAGTATGCAAAGGGATGCCAGAAAGAAAGGCTGCTAGGCATCACACACTGCTGGTCCCCTTGGCCTTATAGTCGGGTCAAGTGTCTGGACGGGCGTTGAAAGGGTGAATGCTGCATGAATGCCCAAGGCCATTAGGCTTCACCCTTTGTGCCTAAAGTTTGGTCATTCCTAATGCCAGGGCTTTTCATTATGAAGGAAAAGTGGCCAGCCTTGTTCACCTAGGCTGAGATGCCAGCAGACCACAGTCATATTACTACCAGTCATCTGTTGAATATAAAAGGAGACATCCTTGGCCTTATCTTTGGATCTTTACCCCATTTTATGACATAAATTTTTTACTTTTTTAAATGGCTATTTATCATGTGACAGACAATTTTCACAAAGCATTAAAGCAGGTCAAGGTGTGGTGCAAGCAAGCCCACACTGGCCTTAAATCAGCGGCCATTTTCCTAGTACAATAATGTGCTAGAGTCTAGCATTGCCTCAATGCTAGTTTATATTGGTCATTGGTTTGTTAATATGCTATTGTTTTTGCAGCTGCCAAAGGCCATTTTGCACCAGGCCAGGTGGCTCTGCTGCCCACTAAGAACAATTTGGTGGCCATAAAGCATTGCCACTTTAGCACACTCTGCCCATGGATGCGAGTTCCTGGTGCTACCAGGCCCTAGGTAAACTCTCCTAGCTATTTGTAGCCATTGCTACATATTTGGTTGCTTATTTAAGCAGATTTACTGAATAGCATATTGTTTTCCTATTTAAAAGTTGTGCCTCAATTATCAATAAAGTAACATTTTAGTTCTGGCATAGTTGGCATTAGGTGTATATGTTTGAGCCAACAGTTTGGCAAAGGCCATTTTAAGCATAGTATTATGATCAAAGCTAAGCCATATAGCTGTACTTTTTTATTTGGGAAAAATGGCTGCAAATATATAGTGGTATTCCTGTTTATTAGCCCACGAAAAGCAGCAAATAACCTGAATGACTTAACTAATAAAACCCTCAGTGTCACCCAATGGGCAGTGGCTGGAAAGGCAGCCTGTCACAAAATAGGGGCCGAGCAGAGCCATCAAACGAGTAGGTTGAATAAAATAGTAAGGTTATTTATTGGAAGCATAACCTGAGCTGGCTGCAGGGCCTTGGTGCCTTTAAATATGTTAGTGTTCTAGGCCAGGCCTGGGTGCGCAGCCATAGCAGCTCACCTTGCCCAATTAGGGTTTGGTTGGCTAGGCGCCTTCTGACTGGCTGCCTTGGCCCACCCAGCCCATTGGGTGACAATAGGCAGCTGACGGGACAGGTCACCCATTTCCAACAGACTGCGACATCACATCCAGCGCAGTCCCGACCAAGAATGGGGCCAAGGCCAGGCTGCGTTCCCCAAACCCAGGGAGCTAGTGCCAGGCGGCCGCATAGGACGCGGCAGAAGCAGTGGGGCCCTTTGCCACCGCCTCCACCCAGGTAATCACCGCCAGCGGCTGGAGGCGCGGGTCCAGAACTCGCGGGAGACCGCGCACTGGAACAGATGGTGGTCGGAGGTCTCAACCACAGGGCGGCCGTGGAGGGCGCGCCAAACCAGCTAGAAGCCATAGGGCGGGAGCGAGGCCTTGGCGAGGGGCAGAAGCGCTCTAGGAACAACCGCCGCGGTATCAGGTGGAGCAGCAGCAGCTGAACCGAGGTGGTCCACCCGCTGAGCGGCACGGTGCTGACCGTAGCCTTGCGTGCATTGATCGACCAGGAGCCAGCTATTGCGCGCTTGGGTCAAGCCACCCGGTCCCGTGACTGTATGCGCCAGGCGGTGCTCCTCTGCCTGGCAAGTGTAAACAAACAGTCGAGCCAGCGAGAGGAGCGCTGCCTGGCCAGAGCGGGAAAGAGCGCCTTAGCGCAAGCCCTTGCCTTGCCCACAGCAGCTCTTCCACGCATGGAACAAGCTTTGGTTTTTGCTCCGTGTCCTGCTTCTGCTCACTCTGCGTCCAATGTATATTATTCAAGTTGCTCTTTGAGCACTGTGCTCTACTCGCGCTCTACTTTTACCGCATTCTCCTACCGCGCTTAATAGTCGTGGCGACACATACAACCTCGCTGCGTTCCACTCGTTTATTCCACCACTGCAACTCGCTACTCGTTTCTTATCTTTTACCGTTCTCCAATGGCCGCCACGAGCCGACCCAACACCCCCACGGGGCGCGCAGACGGTGGTAAGTGTGGAAGATGCTGCACCCCGACTACAATGAGCCACGGCCTGTTGTCCACGCGATATCGGCAGAGACTAACCGCCACGGCAACATATTCTGTCAACGCTGCTTATTGCTGTTGGAACTGTGGTCAGCGCCCGGACCCCCAAACCAGACAGCAGACAGCCCCACCCGTCTGAACCCTGCCACGTCTGGCAAGTCAGTTAACGCAACGCCTGCTAAACAAAAGGCGTCGAACCACGCCACCTATCGAAACACTGGAGCGAGCGAGTCCCAGGCGAGCCAGCTGGTCAACGAACACTTGGACGTGCAATGCAAGGACAGCACGGTGGTCGTCGATGCCGCTTTGCTGTTGGCGCACGCACAGCCCAGAAACGCCGCTGCTGCTGCAAGTGCCGACCGCATCTACGCAACGCTGCGCGACTCGAATCGGCTCACCGACTTCACTGGCGACCTGCAAACGCTGGTGGAGGGGCGGTGCGCAAACGAGAGCGCGACGTATCC
>JANBQA010000244.1:0-20042 GCA_027576955.1 Dimargaris xerosporica
ATCTGATTGGCCACCACCGATGACATGGACATGATGACAGCAGCAATCGGCAACCGATGGCGGAGAATACGAACAATAAAAGCAAAGAAAAATAAAAGCAACCAAGCGGCAGCAGAATGAGAAACCACTGGCGCACTTTGGGTGTCACAGGGATGAAGGGAACAGATGGCTGGAAGGGTGCACGGGATTTACTCTAATTCTATAACGTGGCCATGCCACGCACAGGTAAAGCAGGAAGGTGCGAGCGGTAACTTAAAAGGGATAGATTCTAGTAATGCAACGAGAAGGCAGCGTTGGCCAGATGCTCAAAGCCTGGTATGTGTGCTATTTCTTTATTGGAGATTGGTGCTTCCAGGGCTCGGTGAGCCTGTCTCGAGGAGCCGCTGTGGGGCATGTGTGTGGCAGCGATGAAAATGAAGCCCACATGACAGTACCAATTCACACCAGTAAACCCTCTCCATAGGAAAGAATGGCTCAACTGATGCCGCGAGGATACGTGTGGACAGGCATACAGTAATGAACTAAATGTTAGATCCTTGTAAAGCAGGTGGCCCGCACTTGAAATATGCAAAGAGGCCATGCCAATGCTATGATACACTGCTGCGTTTGGCATTGTTTTTTTGGAACACCTGTGATGCTCTCGTCAGGACGTTGTGATGCCAACAGTAGTAGAAATCACAGGCCCCAAAGATACCAATGGTTCCTCGTCATGCGTTGACCATCGACCCAGGCAGCGCCTTGGGCTCGGCAGTATGGAGAGTCACCACAATCTTCGTGCAGGTCGTCTTGTCGTCTTCAAACGACAATTCAAGGTCCTGGTCACTCATCGTATCCCTACAACACCAGCATAACAGGCCCGCCGTCACAGCAACATCGTTACACTTGGTTAGCATCCGTATGGCTTCTTGGTGTTTGAAAACAGTAAACTGAGCACAGTAGGATTAATACCCTGGTTTAACATTGCGAACACAGCACAGCACTCTTTAAACTTACCAATCGTGTGGGTACGGAGTTGTGGTAGGAAGGCAAGCAATGGTCACTCCCAGAAACCCCAACGCCACGACCATGACGGCAATATTGATCACGCTCTGGATGCGGTAATCTGTGCCGATGGCATCAATATGCCAGGCAATAACTGCGCCCGTTGACTGGCAAACACCAAACCATCCAGCCCACTGCGAGACCTTGTTGTACTCGGTGGTGAAGCATCCAATGAGCCACAGGGCCAGCATGTTGTTAAAGATGTCGATGATGCCCCACAGGATGAAAATGGGCCACATTTGCTGGTACCGCGCGTCGTGCAAATCGAGGCTTGGCGCCAGCAATGGCAGGGGATGGTACCACTGAAAATACAGGCCCAGTGACCACGAGATGCCAAACAAGCTAAACAGGGCCAAGGCGGCACCCAACCCACGGGCACGCAGAGACCACCGTTGGCCATCCAACAGTCTACCAGCCACCCCAGCGGCCAGCGTAGAGCCTGCCCGGTACAGCAGCAGGTTGAGCCCCCGGGTGCGAATATTGTAGCGATATCCATTGCCTCCGTTGAATTGGTACTGGCTGTGCCACTGGTTAACCAGGAAGAAGGGAAGCAGCAGCAACAGTTGGGGGTTGAGCAGGGCTTTGTAGTAGTCCTTGTTTTCGGCCATCCAACCCTTGACGGGCAGGATGCATAGCCGTGAACCGTCGGGGCGTACAACCTGTGAGGTATGGACCAGCAGCCACGACAGCAAGATGCCTACAAAGGCTAGGCCCATAAATGCAGCATAACTAGGTATTGACAGCACATTGGTGCTCGACGTGTAGTTGCGGGCAAGAACAAGGGCGCCCACCGCCATCCCACTGAACGCTTGCAGGCCATGCGTCAGCCCCAGATACCACCCCTTGCGCTGGTCTTCAGTGGGATACGCCAGACAGAAGCATGCTTGAACGCCACCGATGGAAGAACATCCCAAGCCCACCAACACTGCGGCAGCTATGATGGCCCACCCGTGGACCCAGTACCGGTTGATGAACATGGCCCCAACGTACAGAAACACCGCTGGCGATGTAATGATGCCAGTCCATTTTGGACCTATCACCTGCAGCAACGGGCCACCCAAGAGCCCCAGCGCGATGTTTGCCACATTGACGGCCAAGTACGCGTACGATGCGACCGAAATGTGCGACAAGTCGTCGTTGCCGATGGTCGTGATCCCAACGTGCAGCCCGTAGGTGAGGCAAAGTATGACTGAGAGCACTAGTACTTGCGACTTGACGCTAGTTAATCGGTTGCTTAACCAAACGCCCATCGATGCCTTGATCGCATCAGCCGGGTCTCTTGCCAGTGGGTAACAGATAGTTGGCTGTTAAAGTGTGAGTGTGACAACCTGATTGGCCTTCCCGCCGAACGTGATGGGTCCGTAGTCGATGTGCGTGCAGGCCGAGCGTACTTTCGGGAGGCCCACCACCTTGTTCGAAGCTGCACCAATGCTTGGATATAAAAGTCGACAATGAAGAAAGAGAGCAGCAATAGATAGGCTAGAGCGGAGCAATGGTTGACAGCTGACAGCACTTCCAGACCTTGTTTTGCCACCGCTCGCACCGAATGAACGCTTTCAGGGAATGTGAGCGCCCGTCAGCACTTTACAGTGAGCGGCACATTGGTCCAATCAGGGGCAATCGATCTTAGGAGAAAGTTGAAGCCCAGCACGGTGCAAAGCTGTACAAGTTGGCCAGTGTTTTGATACAGAGCAGAATGGTCATGAAACAAAAAGCAACGATAGGCAAGGGGAAATATGTCAAGGGGATGGGTCGAGAAGATGACATCCAGGGTATTGTAATACATTCGCCACCAATGAGGCTAGGGACACGGCTGGCGAATGCTGAACCGTGGTAACGCATAGCCCTGCCCTGCCAGCTTTATACGATAGCCCCTCTCCGTTTGCTCGTGGACGCAATGTGCCTTGAAAGAACGATGGGCATGAAATGAGAGCACTCGCATCGCCTCGCACCTGGTTGCTTACTGCTTCTTCCTCTGCCTCTCCTTGATTATGGGCTGTTTTCACCCCTCGCTTCGCCTCCTCTATTGCCCCTACCACGACCAGACCATTGAGCTGAGCGTGAATACACCCCTACTGTTGGCTCAATGTGCCTCTGACCTAAGAATAGTCCCAAGTGGTGCATGCACCATCCTTGCAAGGCTGGCGGACCAACGCACCTACACGTGCATGCTCACTGACAATGCCAATGACCAAGCATGCGAGTACATGATGAGATGGTGGTCGAAACAGCCAGCGACTGTTTTATCAGGACCCGTTTTTGGGTTCATGGTCAACTGGCGTGGAGGAAAGTCCGCCGTTACCTGTTTCGTGTCGAGTTGCTGCGACCAGAACTGTATAACTTGATAATGGATTGGTCCACGGCCGACTAACAAATGCGCATCCTGCCTGGGTGACGTCGGGGTTTGCTTATTTATACGCGCTGGCTTGGTTGCCCTGAAAACAGAGATTACTGAGTAAAACATGTGAGGTTAATATGCTGCGCTAATTTTGCCCATCAAACATCCGCTGTGTTTCTTGTATGGTAATACGATGGAAGGCATGATGCCGAGAAAAAACAAGCATGCACTCGGCCCAAGCAAAGGGCGTTTGTGGTTTTGAGAGCTGATCATCGTCGTTGATTGGCCTGACCAGCCTTTTCAACATCTCCCCCCTTCCTTCCCGGCATGAGTGTGCGTCAATATTATAAGCACAGCCACCCTTATCTACGACCCGTGTTGGCCACAGTGGCCACGACAAACATCAACCCAACTCCTTGGTCAAAGCTTTGCTCACCTCTTGCTGGACAGTGGCCGGCATTGCAAAGGGAATAATGGCGGATATATCGCCTTTGGCCCTCCTTAAATATTGCGGTTGGGTCTGAAGTGCACGCCTTTATTAGTGGCAGAGTGTAGCATGGTTCCACCCTCCGCCTCTATTCGTTGTGCGTGGCAAGACCTAGTTGCATGGTGCAATGGGTATTGCAGCCGGCCAGGTGTCAAACGCCTTTGGTAAGCCAATGGTTCTCAACAAAAAAGTACCACCAGCATGCACCGCGACATGTACGCCTCCACCGAACTCACGTCGTGCTGCACGAATTTGGCACTACCAACCATGTACAGTGAGTGCAATCAGCGCAATACTTGGGCGTTTGTCTTGACCCTGGCCTCATGAAAATGTGCCCAAATCCAGTCACACACACCTTGAAATATCAAGCGCTGCGCTCTTAATAAAATAGTAGATGAAACTCATTCGCTGTGCTGTATGGGATATCACGTTCGCATGCAGTCGCGCTGGGCACATTACAGCGACATGCGCATTCACCTCATGGTATCGCCCCCTACCACTTTTCCACGGAGATCAAGCGGATAGGGTTTACGAGAAAAATCAGAGGTGAAAACGCTGGCAAAGTCAGGGGAGTGAGCCAGGCTGTACCAGCAGGGGGTTCACATTATTATTTTTCGCAAAACCCTTGAAGATGGCGATGGCTATGGCGCAGTGCGGACTGGATATTCTTTGGTGGAATTCGTTTCTATGCACTAGCAGTGCCTGCCACACTCATCAGTACCGCACATACACACACAAACGCACACGTAAGGCTGACTTTCTACCCGTCCTCCCACTTTGCCTCTACCTAGCTGCTCTGCGCCCTATATACTTCAAGCGTTCTCTTCCAGCCTCCAGTGCAATCGCCACAGCAAGCCAGTGGGGGCTTGATCAAGGTTGGCACCAAGCGATTCTCAGAGATTCTAGAGTCTATGTATAGGGCCCCAGTCACCCATGAAATGCTTAACCAGGAGTACATTTTGCAAGGACGTATAATAGCTGCGAGCACCACGTTTGCACTAATAACCCATGACTTGACGCTCAGCAGAGCTCAATTTATTAACGGCTTGGACAGATGGCGGTAATGATGTTTTGAGCTAGTCAACAGCACCGGCTATTCAGAGGCCACCCAGTAAAACTGCAGCTGGCACTCATCGGAGGAGTTTGTCCGTCGATGGCCAAAGTGGCGCTGTTGGGCAGGGGACGGCCAATGGCTTGCGCTGGCCAGACGTGTCCACCTGCCAATCTGTCTATTAGCGCACACTGCTGCCTTCACACCAACACGTACACGATCCGTGCGCTACGTGGGCACAGTTTAAACCAGGCTTACAATTGCTGCTCGCCTGTGTCAACTGGAAAATAAAATGAGTACAAAAACTCTGGGATGCCTATACGCTGCGCAGTAGCATAGCCGAGAGCATAAAATATAATAAGAATGACATTGAATCACCTATTATTTATCGTGCTGGTAATGTACAATCAATTCAGAAAGATGACCTGTCATCCTGCCTAGTGCGTGGTCTATTTGGGGTGCTTATCAATGTCCCTTTGAATCTCCTCGAGAAACCGGCGCCGGAATACGCGCATACGATGGGAGGCATCCTGGATCCTGTCCGACTGCTGAAAGTCGTGGATGGCTTGTGCCGCTACAGTTGAAACCACGTCCAAACAAGAACCGCCATCCGACCCCATGAAAACAAGCCATAATCACACTAGGTATGAGGCAGTGGTCGAAATGCACACAGCTAGCCCTCTCTCAAACAGATAGCAAATACTACTATTCAGAGACAGTGGCCCTTGCGCCTAAACTTACTTTTGCGATCGGCCTCGGTCATTTTGTTCTCTGACCACCATACAAATCGGTGAAACGTATGGCTTTCGAGAAGCTGCTCGAGCACCACCATTCAGCCCCCATAGGACCAGAAAACAATAGGATGGCGGTAGTCAATAAAAATCAAGTTACAGCGAAAAGCCAAGCCCTATGATGCAGCTGGGGCTACTGCATTACGTACGCTTGGGTAGAATGGGCGCATTCAAAGACCCCGATTGTTGCAAAATCCACCAGAAACTAGACATACCTTTTGCTTCACAAACGCTCGCAGTTGATGTGAAAAAAAGTGCAGCGGATTCATGGCGCCCAAAAAGACCCGGCCACCGTACGCGTTTACTCGATGGCCTGCTTCAGTGGAACAAGAAAATAAAAGGAATGGGGGTATTGAAAAGCGTTTAAGAACTGATACCCAGAGGAATGAACAAGAAAAGCAATCAAATCGCCACTAGCCAGAAGGGTGTTTTGGGCATTTTTTTCAACTATTTGTTTCTTGGTAGTTGGCCGCAGTCAATATTAACCAGTGCTCTCTCGCCTTTCCAACGGGGCGCAATCTTTAAGTCTTGCAACGCACACGGGTCCCACCACCCAATCCGCTCCCTAGTTAGTGCCCGTGTGGCTTCCCTCAAGCTAGCTCACCTTGAGCCTGGCCGTACGCCAGCCGCCCTTGGACGCTGCATCCCTGCCTGGTGGTCTACTGATGAGCCGAAGCACAGTCAAGAGCAATAAATAAAGATTCGGTCAGCGTTTATTCTGCTTAGTCATACGCTCTCTACACTCATGGTTGCTATCTCGGATTCGTCGCACATCAAAAACATAAAAAAGTGACAAAAAATAAAAATAGCAGAGTCATCAATTAAGCAGCAGCAGTGGCTGGCTTGTCCTCGTCGCTATACGAGTCCGACGTCACCGACTGGCTAGATCCGCCCTGGTAGCTCGACTTGCCGTGTTGAAACTGAAAGGGTGTGTTGGTATCGTCATGGTTAAGCCGGTCAAAGTGGTAGCCGCCTTCGCCGTCAAAGCGGAGCAAATAGTCGTGGTGCTTGAATAAGCTGGTTCGGTGGGACACGGTGAACAAGGTGATCCCCACCTGCTTGGCGTGGTTGTACATGATGCCCTCAACGTCTACGCTCACCGCTGATGTGCACTCATCCAAGATGGCAAACTGGGGACGGTGGTAGAACAGGCGAGCCATGGCCACACGCTGCTTTTCACCACCCGACAGCACGTCGGCCCAGTCCCGCGTCGAGTTCCACCCGCCTTCACGGGCAATCAGGTACTCGAGGTGCACCACCTTGAGCAAATTGCGCAGGTCCTCGTCCGTGTAGCCAAGCTTCAGGCTATCGACGTGGTTATGGGGGTAAATAATTTGGTCACGGAAGGTGCCCAGGGGCAGGTATGGCTTCTGGGGCACATAGAACAGCTCCTGCGGGCGGGGCTTGACCACCGATCCCGCAAAAAGGGGCCACAGATCGCCCAAGATGCGGAACAGTGAGCTCTTGCCACACCCATTGGGTCCAGTGATCAGGCAGTTCATGCCCGACTCAATGCGGAAGGTCAGGTCGCGCACCAGCACGTCGCCATTGGGCGTCACCACGGGAACGTGGTTGAAGTCGATCACACCATCCTGGTGCACCACCTCGCCACGGAGCGCATTGGGGTTGACTACGCCCTGCGACAGCAGGGCATCGGTGTGCTCGCTGCCTTCACCACTGGCATCATCGCTCTGCGTAGCATGTTGGGCCAGGATCGAGGCCAGCTCTTCACCACCCTCCACCAGGGGGCGCTCGTAGGTTCCGGTGCTGACGTCGTCCAGCACCGTAAACAGTTCCGACACTCGGGCCGTATAGCCAGCAAACCGGGTAATGTCCCGCCCTGCCAGGACCAACCGACCCACAGCTTGGGACAGGTTGATCAAGAAGCCCGAGTTACGCGAGTAGTCTTCCATAATTTGAGTCGGGTCCATGGACTCGGCCATGGAGTTACTGCCACCGTAGCCGCTCCCAAACACGGGGCGCGCCAACAGGTAATAGGCCAACATGGTAGCGCCATACTTGACCAGCACCGAGTCGAACACGCCGTTGAGGAATCGCATCTTGTACACGCGACGAATATGGTCCACAATTCGCTGGAAGCTCTTGTTGACCAGTTCACGCTCGCGCTGGCCACCACCGTAAAAGGCAATCTCCTCCGAGTGGGTGATGATGCGCGAGTGGTTGTAGCGGAACTGACCCTCCAGCCCTTGCTCCACTGCCGTGTACTTGCCAAACGGCGGCGAGATGTTGCGCAGGATCACGGCCGACACAAAGAAGTAACTCACCATGGCCAGAGGCGCGCCTCCGCCAATGGCTTGACCAAGCTTGTAGGCAAAGAGGAAGATGTCCACCACGGGCTTGAGGGTATCCGAGTACAAGTGACTGAGGCTGTCCGCAAACTTGCTGACATCCTGGGCAATCAACTGGTCCACATTTTGAATGCGGGAATCAAGATTGGACATCTTGTAAAAGGTGATCCCATTCAGGTACTGGTCGTGCGCATGCCGGGTTAACCGACTGCGAATGCGCAGCGACAGCGCATTAATGGACAGCTTCAGCGAGTTGTTGACGATGGACAAGGGCCACATCATGAGCCCAAACTCAAACACGGCTTTGGCGATAAACCGAGCACGATCGCGCGATACAATGGCTTTGACGACCATGCCGTTGAACGACGAGAACCAGATGTCCAGCCAGGACCGGACTACCAGGATACCCGCCAGCGCTATCAAGAGGCCAAATTCGGGGGAGCGCACGCCAGGAATGCACACCGGCAGTAGCTTTTTGATTTCGGCAATAAATTGGGCGTCGACCCCGATGCGCCGGCGCTTTCTGGCCCCCGTTGCAGGGCCTGCGGCGGGTACCACAGTCGGAGTGGGTTTGGCACTACCATTTGTCTGAGCTGCGCGCCATTGCTGGTGGAGCTTGCGCAGGGCAATGCTGGCTACCAAGACAACCACCGCTACGGTGGTCTTGGACCGGTGGGAGCCTCCGCCCTGAAGGAGGGATAGAACATGGGCCATTGCAATCAATTGTACCGACGACAGGGAAGAGCCCAAGCACCGAAGTTTTGAGACGGGCGTCAGCAGGTGGGGTCAGAAGTGGGGAAAGGCTGCGTCGAGTAAGCCGGCTGGAATGTGATGCCGCGGGCTGCTGCTGCTTGGTACGGTAGAACCGATGCCACCTAGCCGGTTATTTTGTTCGTCAAACGAGCAGCCAGGTTTCAAAAAAACACGCAAAGAACGGGTGATACCGCACGCTGAGCCGTGACGTATCTGCGGGCAGCGAGACGAACGCGCCAAGCCTCTGGACACCACGGAGTGCTAGGCCACCTTTTTCGTCAAGGGCCAATGCAGACAACAGCGAAACCTAACTACACACACCAAAAAGAGCAAGAAACAACAGGCAGAGAGAGAGAGAGAGAGAAACAAACACCACCAAACGTACCCCCCGTATGCAGTCAAGGGAAAAAATAGGTGAGACGGCAGCCAAGAGCAAGTGGGCTAAAGCTCTCCGCCGCCTCTTCTTTATGCACCCTTTGCTCCCCACCCACAGGGCCCCAGGCAAGGCAGTCACATGTCAGCAATGGCTGTTTCTCGTGCTTGCGATCCTGGCCATAACTCAACACATGCCTCTAAGGCGCCCGCCAGGGCTCGGCCAATCCCCGGCCACAGTTTGTGGTGCGCAGGGGCCCTTCCCACCACCTTTCCCTGCTGTTCTTCTTTCCCGCGTAGACCCTCGCCCTTATCTCATGCCCATGGGATCTTGGAGGAACACAGGGACCAACGACGGGCGCGTAGGATCCAACCCACTAGGATTGGCAGTACAGCAACGCAGCGACTCCCAGCACTCGCCTCCCGATTGGCGTCCTGCCTGGCACCCATCGCTGCAGTCACCAATGGTAGGCAAACGCTAAAAAAATGGACAGCAAACATCGTCTGGAGAGTATCTTTATTCCAGTCATCCAAAGTAAGGCAGAGTCGCCCTCTCTCCAACAACAACGAAATAAGAATCTGGGTTCAGTAACAACTGAGGGCACCATCGAATCAATTACGCCGAGCAGGATCGTTCCATTGCAAAAAATTTCACACCATGAGCTCGTCAATCCCTGTATAGGTCCCAGCCATCGCCAATAATATCACCAAGCCACTTCCCCAACAACCCCTGAAGCTTTTAATTGCCACTTGTCTCTGTGAAACCGTACATTGGGCGACCACATTCGTGTGGTGCCCCAATGATCACCGCGGTCAGCACCCATGGCTCCACTTTCTGCCGAGGTCCATGATGCTAGACCAAACAATTAAGGGGTAGGGTACGCAAAACCGACACAAAAGTTTGCGTGGCCCCACTTACCCTTTCGAATTTGCGCCGCGGTGGGCATTTGATGCACGCCAAACTGTAAAGCATTCCCCCCAGCAAAAGCATTAAAAACACCCGGGACGCAGTGAGTAGGCAATGATGTTTGGGACCTGGAATGAGATAAATCCTGCAGGTCAATGCCATGCCACACTTTATGGCCTGCTCAGGCACTCCCTGTAATACCAATCACCACAATATACATACCATTTGCGCACACTTGGACACAATCGGATCGTAGGCCAGGGATGCCACCGCAAGGATTTCTTCTCCTTCTATTAGCGCAAAAAGAAAAGAATAGCCGATTGTACATAAGCAACAGATGGGTTAGCCTATGGGTCTAGCACTTGGCAAAAAAGCCCTTGTTACTGCCTTGCACAGCCACAGCATGCGGGTGACAAAACCATCTGACCAACTGGGTCACTTACTCGCAAAGAACGCGGCCCAGCGGCCTTCCTTCAAGCTACCATGGATGATCACATCGTCGTACTCCAGAGCGTGGCCACAGTAGCGCAGGCTCTTGCCAAACTGCATGGTCCAAAAGTATGGCACTGCACGGTAGGGCGACGGTCCCCGCGCAATGTTGAGGCCCACGCAACGCCCCATGTTCTGGGCCACATCCCAGTGCTCGATGCGTGCCAAGGTGTTGCCCATAGGGCTAGGGTGAGAGGCAATGTCCCCAACTGCGTAGATGTCAGTAAATCCTTTAACTTGGAGTCGGTCATTGACTTCAATGCTTTGGTCCTTTAGGCGCGGAATGGCAGTATGTGCCAGCCATTCGGTGTTGGGCTTCACACCAACCCCGAGCAGCACCACGTCAGCGGGCACCTGCTCACCCGAGTCCAGCTCCACTGCACCCACGCGTTGAGGATCGGCCTGACTCGGTACGAGGCCCTTGACCTTGCACTCCATGCGCAGCTTGACCCCTTTGTCGCGGTGCATGTCCGCCAATGCGCCGCCAACCTGCTCGCCCAGGGCTGCTTGGAACGGTACTTTGGTCATACCAATGACCGTCACGTCCACCCCTTGCTGCTTGGCAACCGATGCGTACTCCATGCTGATAAAGCTGGACCCAATCACCACCAAGCGCACCCTGGCCATCTTATCGGCTGTGACATCATCTTGGGTCTGACCACCAGCAAAGTGGATCAAGGCCTGGGCAATGCTTTGAGCGTTTACGGCCGAGCGCAGCGTAAAGACGTTGTTGAGGTCCACGTGGGGAAACGGAGGCACGTTGGGAATTCCTCCCGTGGCCAGCACGAGCGTGTCATAGGCCAACTGGCGCCCGTCTTTGAGAACCACTTGGCGCTGTTCGGTGTCTATTCCAGTGGCTGGCGTCGCCGTATGCACGGTGACACCACGCTCACGAAGCTGGTCGTCAGACCGCAGGGCAATCTGTTGATGCTGAGGGTTGAATGACTTGCTGAGCTTGGGACGGTCGATTGGGGTGTAGGGTTCCGCACTGACCATGGTGATGGACCCTTGAAACTGGTACTGGCACAACGCCTCTGCAGTCGCCATGCCTCCCGAACCGCCACCCACAATCACCACGCGCGGGGTATCTGCCTTGAGGCGCGAGCAACGGCCATACTGGGAGCGGTTGGATTGCAGGTCCTCGGCGCTGGCTTCAACGTACACGGCATCGCCTTCCACAACCACTGGAAAAGTCTTGAGAGGATCCAGCGCCGGGGCGTCCTCGATATCGCCGGTTTTGACGTTGAAGCTGGCCCCGTGCCACGGGCAGGTTATACAGCCGTCCGTTGATACGACGCCCTTGACCAAGGGACCGCCATAATGGGTGCACTTGGAGGCCAGCGCGTGGTACTCCCCACGGTGACGCACCAGCAGCACAGAGCTGTCCCCAACCTGGACTTCGCGTTTTTCGCCATCGCGGAGGTCATTGACCTGACACACCTGGGTGCGCGGAGCAGCGGACATGGCGCGAAAGGTAAACGGTGAACGCACGGCCTTGGACAAGCGGAGTAGTCGGTAGAATGACATAGAATGGCCTATTGGTAAGGACTAAATGTCTAACGGATAAGCGTCAGTGGCCGCAACGGTTGTTGGGTTAAAATACGTGGTAGCTTGGGTGCACGGTTCTGTTTCACCTGAAACTAGCGGTGCTGAAACGGGGTCCCCACAGTGATCCCACACACTGGCCCTATGCGTTCCCGCTCAAATTACCTCTGTGGCGAGCTCTGGGCACTGGCATTACAAATTTCAGGGGAGGGGGGCAGTGAATGATGGTGGATCGGTGCAGCGTCAGTGCCACCAGACGTGACTAGACCTTGGATTCGATCAGGCGAAATATAGCCTAACTGTAGCTGCAACTACCAGTGGCCACGGCTGTACTGATGGATCACTCTGAAAGTGCAACCTTGCTTGATCACTCCGTGATGTGACTCTCCACATCTGCCAGTGTCCGATTACGCTGGCCTGCAAGTGGTTTACTGCATTGCAAACAAATAAACGCACAAATCGCCTTCATTTCACTCCATAACCTGAAAAAATCACTGCCACAACGAAAACCCAAACCTGATAATATCAAAATTAAAAAAACTAAAGCAAAAGAAGCGGGCTCAGCCGGGAATCGAACCCGGGACCACTCCCACCCTAAGGGAGTATTATACCACTAAACCACTGAGCCGCTCACATCTGCGGGTATTCACTGCGCTATAGATCCGGAATAGAATAAAGAGATAAACAATAGTCAAAACTGCTAATGTTGGTAAGTCTGGCG
Source organism: Dimargaris xerosporica (assembly GCA_027576955.1). Classification (NCBI taxonomy): domain Eukaryota; kingdom Fungi; phylum Kickxellomycota; class Dimargaritomycetes; order Dimargaritales; family Dimargaritaceae; genus Dimargaris; species Dimargaris xerosporica. The sequence continues at coordinate 12,805 of JANBQA010000244.1, forward strand.
TGTGTTCTATTTCTGTCCTAACTAGAGCCATAGTCTTTTCTGCCAGCCTTTGGCAACAACAACCTGCTTCACTAGCCTGGCTTGACGTTATATGTTGAATCCGCATATTTTTATTTCTAGGCTAATAGACACACTAAATTGCCCAACGCCAAGGTGCGACTGTAACTGGCCACCCAATAAATAAACCTTCCCACTTCACCAATCGCATCGCTGCCTTACGCCAGCCAGGGCACCAAGCGCAAGCGAGACAATGTTTGGTCAGCGAAACAGAGAAGGGTGCAATCATCGCCGACAATTATGGCGTGCTCGATGCACGGCTGTGGGACCAGGGGACATTGCTGATAACGGTCAAGCCAGCCGCAGGCCGATGATGCCAGCAGATAGCACAGCGCTGCTGTTTTTTTCTTCTTGCAACCTGGGTTGCTGCATTCATCACTGACCTTGTGGTCACGGCAGTTAGAAGTGGTGCATATAAAGACCATGGTACCTGGCCAATGTATCTCTATTTATTGCTAAGAAATCTACCGTGTGATTGTGCAGCGTGGAAGGTATTGTTTGCCCCAAGCATCTTATCATCACTTGGAGCGTTACTGCACTAAGCATCGCAGTTGGAATTTCAAGGTCTGGAATATTTATCCGACTCAGTGTTGTACACTGTCGTCGCTGCTCTGCTAGTATTTGAAACCTGCAGCATTGCTTTGCGCCAGCCACCCTTTGGTTACTCCTCGAGGTGCGTTCGTCTGCCCTACACAGGCCTCCTCTGGGCCGCAACCTGCTGGTTCCCTGTTCTATCACCCACGTACGCTATAATATCGGCCATTTTTTGCCACTAGGTCTATAATATCAGCTCCACTTGCTTGGCCCACCCACACTGCCTACGCTCCCGTTGCTGGCGCCACATTACTGCCAACCATGCTGGTCCGTGCACTACGACAACCGGTGCGCAAAGCCCAAGCGCACCGCCTGGCCTTCTCCACACATTCGGTTTGGCGTCAAGCGTCCCCACTGAACTCGCATTCGTCGCCATCCTACCAAGTGGTGGTCATTGGCGGTGGGTCGGGCGGCCTGGCGGTCTCGGCCACCTTAGCCAGCCAGCTAGGCAAGGGCAATGTGGCCGTCGTTGAGCCGTCCAATACCCACTACTACCAGCCGCTGTGGACGTTTGTGGGCGGTGGGTGAAAGACTTTGACCAGAGTTGCATTCCCATGCGCGACGTGATTCCCGACAGGGCCGACTGGCTGCAAACCCGCGTGGCCCAGGTGCTACCTGAACGCAACCAAGTGCAGTTGGCGTCAGGCCAGACCGTGTCGTACCAGTACCTGGTGGTTGCTGCCGGTATTCAGACCAACTGGCAGAAGATCAAGGGCCTGGACGAGTCGTTGCTTGGCACCCACGGTATTGCCAGCAACTACTCGGCCACTGGCGTCCCGCACACTTACCCACTGTTGCGGCAGATGGCCCAAGCAACTGCTGCTGCCACTGCTACGTCGCCGAGTGCTTCGCCGCGTCAGCTGCTGTTCACCATGCCTTCAACCCCCATTAAGTGCGCCGGAGCGCCACAAAAGATTATGTATCTGGCTGACGAGATCCTTCGCCGCGAGGGCACCCACCGCAACTCTTACCGCATTGATTATTTTACCGGTATTGGCAAGATCTTTGCCATTCAAAAGTACGCCGACAAACTGTTGGCCATTTGCCGCGACCGAGGATTAAACCTCCACTACCATTACGATTTGACCGAAATTCGGCCATTGCAACGCCAAGCGGTGTTCACACGCAACGCTGCTGCTCCAGCCACCAACTACGGTGCATCATCAACATCCCCATTACCCCTGGAAAACTTACCGACGCGAGCCCAGGTGCAGGGCGAAGGCAACGATCATCAAATCACGGTCGACTACGACTTTATCCATGTCACCCCGCCCATGAGCGCACCTGATTTTCTGCGCAAAACACCATCGCTGGTAAATGCCGGTGGCTGGGTGGATGTGGACGCCAAGACCCTCCAACACACACGGTTCCCCAACGTGTTTTCACTCGGCGACTGCAGCTCCCTGCCAACGTCCAAAACCGCTGCTGCCGCTGCTGCCGAGTCGTGGGTGGTCAAGCAAAACTTGCTGCACTTAATTCGCCACCACGACTCGACCGCTGCGTTGCCCGCGCAATACGACGGATATACGTCGTGCCCACTCGTGACGGGTAAAAACAAGTTGGTACTGGCAGAATTCAATGGCTACAAGGGTATGCCGTTGGAAACGCTGCCGTTTAACCAGGCCCAGGAGAGCAACGTCGCGTACCAACTCACCGCCCACGTCATTCCTCAGATCTATTGGCAGGGCATGGTGCGAGGCATGTGGCACGGCCCAAGTACTGTTCGGTCGGCACTTAAGCCAGTGGCTGCACTGACCAAGAGCTCGGATTAAATCAAAACAAGACAAAAAACGAAACCAACTAATGGAAGCAGGCAGAGCCTTGCTGTGCGCACTTACAGTTTGTCCCATGCACCTGCTGGCACGCGCCCTGACGCCTAACCATCGAGTCGCTGAGTATTTTATGGCGGAAATAACTCGTGCATTCCTTGATCCAGGTATTTGTAGTAGTGATCCCAGGGAGCCAAGGGAATGGTACGATTAGACATGGTAATAGGTTGTCCCAAAAAAATCCACATACCCAATAAGCCAACACCGCCGGGCCTCGCAACACTTACAAGGTTACTCTGGTAATTTATCCCGAGCATCGCCACTCACGTTGAAGCAGAAGAAAAAAACATATTGGCAGACGAAATATAGCACAGCACAGCAAAGCAGAGCATAACCATATCCTTAATGTGACAATCACCGGCCAATGAACAACAAGAAAATAAACCACAACCAATAAAAAACGACATTTGGAATTAAGATAATCGAGGTAGCAAATAGTCAAGCACGCAATATATTATCATGTAATACTACGCAACCGTTTACCAAAAAGGCACAATAATACAGGTCCCTCTGAAAAAAATAAAAAAAAGCAAAAGCATAACGCACAGAAATAGAATAAGACGAAAAAAGGTATACCACGGTAAGCTGCCAGCATTCCGTCACTCAAGCCCCATTTCCTTGAAGAATCGGTGGGCCATTTTGCGAAAGGTAATCCAGTTACCCTTTTGATGGCGGATGGATACCGTGTGGAGCCCACGCGCAGGGCTACTGACCTCAAACTCAAACCGCTGGCCCTGATACTTGCCGTCGTTGACCGCGCAGCGCAGCAGATGGTAGCCAAGGTCTTGGGTCACCATGCGGTACTTTTGGCACAGCTCGTCAAATCTCATCCGGATGCTGTCAAAGTCAGCTGTGGTACTTCGGTATGGATTGAGCAATGCATTCCCCGCTCGCCTATCCGGTAAGACGCGCGGAGCCAGCGTTGACACCGCAGGTGGCTGGGGCGCTGGAATGAAGGCGCCCGCCGGCACGGGAATGGTGCTGGGGGTAGCCCTCAGCGTGGGCGAGGTCTGCGCCGATGGCGCCAGGGCATCGGCTGCAGCCAGTGCGGCCGTCAAATGCGGCCCAGTCATCAGGTGGGGGTCGCCATTGGTGCCTGCTGGTGTAATGATATGCTTGGGCTGGGGCATTGGGTGAACCAGGTGCATCGGGGGCCGGGGTGAGACGGGTGCGGTGGCAGGAATGCCCGGTGGAAACGCCGTATGGTGTGGGATAACTGGACTTCCTGGATAACTCGGGCTGAGTGGGATGCTGGGGCCCGGGGTGGACACGAGCGGCGGCGGTTGCATGGATCGTCGCAACTCGGGGTTTTTGGGATCCACAGGCGTGCCGGGCGTGAGCAGAGGGCTCTTGGTCATCGGGCCACCCGGCGACACCGGTGGGGACATGTTCGGGCGACGCAAAAAGGGCATGGACTTGCGCGCCTTGGCCACCATGTTGAAGATGGCCGATTTACGAATTCGCTTTTCCAAGTTGGGCGCGGACTTATCCATGATGTTGGCCGAAAGGTTGTTGAGCGAGTGCTGGTCAAAATGCCCGCTCTTGCTATTGACCCGGTTGCGTGAGAAGCCCCACATGGACGACAGGAAGGACTGGCCGGTGGGGCTATCTGCCATGTTTTGCGACAAATGCTTGGGTCGATCAAAGTACTCCTGGCCTGGAGGGTAGCTGGGAGTGGCGGCCATGGGGAATCCCGCAGGTGTTGGCGGGAACGGACTGGACTCGGGCCGAGCGTTGGGGTTGCTAAGTTTGCGAATTCGCTGCGTCGGGTGCTGCTGAAATTGGGCGTGCTCCTCAGCAATCGTGTACGCACTGCGCCGGTCATGCTTAATGGCGGGCTTAGGGTTGGTCGATGCGGGCTGGAGACTGCGGCGGAACGCGTGATCAGCAGCCGTGAGTCCCCCAGGCAATGCTGGCGATGGCGGAACATCCATGGCTGGTGTCGCAGGCGGAGGTGCGGCGGAGCTGTTCGGTGCCTTGGCGTTGCCTGCCAACTGCTGTTGCTGGGACTGCCGGCGACGAGCAAAGTAGTCTTCATATAGGTAATACAGCGAAACAGCCGGGTGCTGGCCTGGCTGATACTGGCGAAGGGCATCCAACACTTCGCGTTCGGTGAAATTGTGGCGACGAGTCAGCTCGTACACGATATTTCGGTTGGGTTTCAGATGAACGTGGTTGGGGCGGTGTTTAAAATAGTCGGCGGGCATGTCCTTGTGCCCTTCGTTGACCCACGGATGACAGCATATCTCGGACATTCGAATCCGGTTGCGCTGGTTGGTTTGCAGCATCCGGCGGATCAAGTCTGCCGCCGAATTAGATATTTTGGTGTTGGGTGGGATAGTGTAGTGGCCCTGGGAAATCTTTTGGTAAATTTGGCGCAGATTCTCTCCTTCAAACGGGGTGCGGCCGCACAGCATAAAGAATAAGATGACCCCCATGCTCCAGATATCCACCTCGGGACCCACATAGGGAACACCATTAACCATTTCGGGCGCAGCGTAAAAAGGGGACCCACAGTACGTGTTCAGCGTGCGGTCGTGGTGGAAGATGTTGGCGAACCCAAAGTCGATGATCTTGACAGTTTTGTCGGCGTCTAGCATGACATTCTCCAGCTTAAGATCGCGGTGCAGGATGCCGTTCTTGTGGCAAAAATCGATCGCGGAGATAATCTGACGAAAAAGTTGCCGGGCTTCAGTCTCTTTTAACCGACCATTCTGCCGAATATACGAGAGCAATTCGCCTCCTGGCGCATACTCCATGACCAGGATTGTGTTGTTCTGGGTGTCAGCGCGCTTCTTGATGCGGATGATGTTGGGATGATGGATAAGGGTGAGAAGGCTGATTTCACGCTGGACACGAACATCGTGCTTGTCCGACTTGGAGCTAGGGCGGTTCTTGATGAACTTGAGGGCTACCTGCTCTTCCGTGTACCTATGGATACCCAAGTACACCTTGCTAAATGTACCACGGCCCAAGCACTTGGCCAGACGGTAGCCATAGACAATATGTTGCCCACTGGCGTCCTTGGGCGCCGAGGTGCCTGACCTGCGAACAGACTGGCTGGCATTCTGCATGCCACTGCCGCCACCACTTGCAGTGGGGAACGCCGACCGACGGCGACCACCTTTCATAAAGGGGTCCATGTCGTTAATCATTTGGGCCATGTGGGCCTCGGCTTGCAGCGTTGACACGGGCCGATTGGGTGGCGGCAGAGGCGCAGGCATCATGGGTGTGAATTCGTCGGGCACCGGCATGGGCATGGGCATCTGCATTCTGCCGACGACAGATTCGGGACCGACGCAGCAGTGTCAAATGGACCCTCGAAGAAGAACACTTAGAGCACGCCTTAAAATGCAAGCCAACCAGAGTGTTCGAGTGGAATGCCAAACGAAAAAAATGAAGCAGCGCGTAAACGAGTAAAACTCGCAAGGGAGAAAGGCCAAATGAGGCAGTGGAGCCGGCCAGGCAGCAAGTGCTGAGACAAAGGACGAATGCAAAAAACACCCCACCAGAAAGCAGCAAGGTGACGCGCGCCTGCAAAGGAATGGTGTGGGCAGCACGACAGCACTACCATAGGCGCACGAGGAGAAAATAACAGCCTAGCTGTGGAAAAAGATGGTGGTCGGTCAGTCAGGGTCACACCAGCCAAACAGGTGGGACACAAATCAGCGCCTTTGCGCGTACTGCAAAGGGATGCCAGAACGGTAGCGAATGCGTGTGTTACCTGGTCGGAATGCGAAACGATGGGCAATGACGTCGAAGAAACGGAGAGACCTTAAACCCAGCAACAACAAGCAAGCATACCGGATCATTGGTTACAAAGCTCTGGTTAGGCATAACACTGCCGGTCAGTGCAGGTCGCGCCGCAGGGACTGATGGAAAAAACTGCCCGCCGCGACAACCAGGCATGGCGTGATACACCCGTGTGCGTGCAAGGGTCACAGCTGCGGAGTTGTTGGCATTGTGTTGGCGGAAAGGGTGTATGTATGTGTGTGGGGGGTTGAAGTATGGCCTTGATGTGAGCCCCATGGGCTACTGGAGCACGCTGACCCTCTACAAGCGCGCCATGCGAGAGAAGGAGGATAAGATAGGCCATCAGTGTAGCCAAGGCCCCGCGGAGAACAGACCAAGATCATGCCCTTTGTTTCCATTTGCTGCCCTAGCCAACCACTATTGCCTCTGCTGGAACCCGAGCGTGCCACACCAGCTGAGCGCAGCAGGTGCCCGCCAAAGGCCATGTGGGTGGTATGTCGCCAAACGATTACCCCGCCAACGATGCGCAGACATCCCGTGGCGAAGGCCCTGGGTTAGCAGAGGGCACGTTGGTGGTGGTGAAGCCACAAGCTAACCCACCAGCGCTCCTTCACCCAGCCAGTGCATACACTGTGCTACACAACCACCTCCTGTCGCTCCCTCCCCCGCACTGCTCCTTGGTTTCTGCCGTAAAAATAAAAGGTTGTGCTCACCGCCCCCCTCTCTTTCTCTCCTTCACCTCACCCCCACTGTATGCTCCGCTCCTTTGCAGCACGCCAAGGCGCTACACACAAAAAGTCTGTGGAGTCACAGCTGCCCATGCCAGCCTAGCCCTGCTCCCTCCCCCGGAAGCCACCGCAAGACTCTTAAATCGCAACGCTTCACAGTAGAAAAGCCAACAGCTATTGCCCCGCTCGATAGAAGCGTTGGCACATTGCAACAAACAAACACACAAACTCGCAAGCGCTTACCAAGCTGTCCGGCCACGCAACTACGGCCGCTCAA
>JANBQA010000245.1:0-19987 GCA_027576955.1 Dimargaris xerosporica
GCCATGTACTGCGTTTCTGCTGCGGTGCGCCAATTTCCGCCTGGTCTCAAGCACTTTTTTGAGCAGCAGGGACTTCCGGTGCTCAAAACTGCTCTGACCACCTCGGAACACGCACGCCTGCTGCGTCGCATCTACTTTTTACTGGCCACGCTGGTCCAAGTCGAGGACTACCAGCCAGTGATTAGCGATCGGTTCGTAAACGACGGGCTTTTGGATCTAGTGGTTGGCCGGTGTCCGCAATACTATGACAATGACCAACTCGATATCTTGGACCACGCCCTTGGTTTTCTGGTGGGACTGCATCACCCAACAACCACCTACCACCTAAAGGATACCTTGGTCAAATACCCTGCGTTGGCGACATTGGTGGACCAACTGGCCGCAGCGTCGCAGCACGATGCCTTGACCCCCGAGGTGTGGGATCAACTGAAAACAGCACGCTCCTAGCCTATAAACTACCACCGCCAGTGTAACTGTATTGATAAACAAGTTTAGAGGTCAGGGCTTTGCTGGGGCGTGTCCTCAGCAACAAGAATAACGAGGTATGATGGATACCGACTACCTTGGCTACTAGCGGCAGTTGTATCTTGCGGTATGGGTGTCTTTCAAGGCCTACTGAGGTGCAATTGTACCATGGCAAAGGCGCAAGTCACGCAGGTATCACTGCGCCTGCGGCCACGGACCCCAGTTGGGACGGGGCCCCTGAAAACTGGTCGCCGCCATGGCCTGTAGAGCCAGCGTCTTGCAACCCAAAGCCCAGCTGCATTGATGGACCAAGCCAGGGAGCTTGGTCGGATCGACAGCGCTAACTGGTGGCAGCGAGTCAACAAAGAAAAGGAAGAAGGTAAAACACAGCAAGCAGGTCGAAGGTCACTCTGGCCTGGTGATGGCGGCCCACACCACAGACTCCGTTACCAGGAACCTGCACCAGCAAGTGTTGTTCTCTTGGTCCTTTTTTTTTGAAAACCCACTAGTCCTATTGACACTCGTCTGGTTGCTCCGCATCGTCGGCGAATACCTTGGCCTCGTGCCGCTTTACCGTCTGCTACATTGCATACCTGGCTAGGCGCTACCAATTCTCCATTTCGCTTTATCGCGCGCTATTGTTGTGCTTTCAGGAGAAGTTGGTGGTACAAATACCAGCCCGTTGCCAAACTAGAGCACTGCTTCCTTTTCTTTTTTGTTCAGCGCGTGGCCCTTTGAGCTCATCCGGCTCAACTGCTACTATGGGGAACAATCACTCCCACCCATCGTCTCCGACAACATCGGCGGCCTCCACGGGCCTCGACACGGGACCATCCCGCAGCCGACCAAACTCACGAAAACGCCATACCTTTCAGCCCAGCTCAGCCGAGCGACCACTCGACGAACCAATTCCACCCCAGACCGATCCTCGCCCTGGGGTCGATTTGCCGGCCACTGGACCCAATGCAGCCACCACCCGACTAGGAACGTCACCCGTTCAGCCGCTCCCAATTGGTGGCAGTGCCCAGCCACGAGGCATCCGCGCCGTCTCGCTACGGTATAAGACGGGCCGCCAGTCGCCATCACTCGGTAGCCCACTGCAACATGGGCCTGTGTTTGCGTGTGAATCGCCTTCCAACTATGCTTCATCCCTCGTAGACGCTGGACCACCCGCGGAGCCCTCGGCGCTCGGGTCACAGCGGTTGGTACCTCCCCCGGGACTGGACCAGCCCTGGGTCGAACCCAGTCTGGAGGAAGGTGAGGACCGGGTTACATCATCGAGTCAGACCGCTCCACGGCCTATTAGGCAGCCTTCTCGTCGCACCAACGCGGTGCCTGAGTTCTTTCCGGCCACCCTGCCCACACCATCGGTGTTGGCGTCCCGTAATTCGGTTTTGGCTGACTCCCCAGCTGCTGCGCATCATGAGTCTCGGTCGCCTCTGCCGCTGGGGTTAGCCAAGCCGCCTGTCAGTGTACTGCCACTTGCAGCGAGTGGAACCGTGCCTACCACCATCCAGTGGCAGGGCATGGCCGAGTCTGTGTACATGTCGGGATCGTTCAACGACTGGCGCCACAAGATTAGGCTGACACCGTCTGCCCAGAGCCCTGCCCTGTTTACTGCCACGCTGTCACTGCCACCTGGCACTCATTTCTTAAAGTTTATCGTCGACGAAGAATGGAAATGCGACCCCCACTTGGCCGCTGCACCGGATGACGACGGCAACCTGGTCAACTATATTCGAGTCGAACCACCTGCTCCTTCCATTCCTATGGCCGAAGCCCAACCAGCTGGCGCTAGCCCTACACTTGATGATGCAGGGCACTTACCGGGACGCTTGGGTGACAACCATGCTCTGCATTCGTCAGACTTTAATACCTCTCTGCCAAAGATTGCAGGCCTTGCCCTGGACTCAAGCTTGTCCAACTCCCCGCCTGGCCCCTACACCAGCACTATCCCGGAGCACCTCTACCACCCACACCACCACCACCATCATCATCACGCAAACGCTGGCGGACCTCCCAAGCCTCAGCAGCCGCCGACCTTGCCTCCACATCTGTCCACTGTTCTACTTAACCATTCGCACTCGCATCACAACGCCCCCAGCCGTGCGCACGTACGGACATCTCAGCCTGAGGACCCTAGCCACTCCTTGCCCGTACCTAACCACGTTGTACTTAACCACCTATTTGCTTGCTCCATTCGCGCGGGGGTGATGGCCATTGCCAGTACGACTCGGTACCGAAAAAAATACATGACAACCGTGTATTACAAGCCCTTTATCTCGGCACCTAGTGCCCAATGAGTCGGTACCCCACACTCATATCTCCAGGCCCATGCATTGTTCCGATGAAGGCGCTGGCAGAATACGATGGCCAACGTCGAGACTCTGTCTATTCCCTTTTGTCTGCCTCAAGGACATATTTACCTTTTTTTTTCTGCGAATACCAACCCATCGATGTTGGCCCCGTGATGCAGCGCTCCGGATGCTATGTATTTGCCTGTCGATGCATTATTTCTCTTATACGTGGTATCGCTTTATTTGCAACATAAATAGCATCTCTTTCACTGAACCAGTTGTTGGGAAGATGGGGTGCTGCCCTTTGTACGAGGTGAGGAGGGGACGGGGGCAGGAGCCGATTGCTTGTGAGGCATGACATCACACCATGCCCGCTCTGTCCAGAAGGGCTACGGGCCAGATTGGACTCGCTTTGCTTGGACCGCTAGTGTACTGGTATGGATTGGAAAATCGGCCATCGCCAATAGCTGGATTGGAACCAACCACAACCACCCGTCGTATTGCACAACTAAATTGAAGGCAGCCTTTGCGGGTACAGTCTTCATGCCGCGTTTTATTTAATTGGGCTTTTAGAACGCAGCTGTGGGTGGCCGGGTAGGTTAAAGCTGAGCTCCCCCCTCCTCCCTTACCATAGTGCCTTTCAATGTTATTATTATTATTATTGAAATTGCTTTACCCAAGCGGGCTGGTTCATGGCGGCTAACGCGCTCCGAACGCACTAGCCCTCCACGGAAGGATTTGCCGGGCTTTGTTAGCGTGGACAAAACGGCCTCATTGATCAACCATAAGTGTATGCATTTTTTTCTTGATTGGTTGAATGCGCCCAAGGCTGGGCAGAGTCGACCATAAACCAAAAAAAGTCCAGGTGATGCCTCAGCAATAACCGCTCTAGATTGAGTCATCCGTTTTTAGCCCCATTTTTCAGTAATCAAACCTGCAAAGCCGTTGCCAGCGCTATTTGCGAGTGTGGGATTATCTCGTCAAGTTGGTAGCTAGTGTAAACCATCCAGCATGGAATTTGCCAATTCCCAGCGTGGCTTGGTATGGTGACCCATTGAGTCGAGATATTTATTCATCTTTTGCAAGGGTCTTCATATTAAATATCGACCACGCCGCCTGTTTGCTGTATCAGTGGAGCCAGTGGGTGTGTTCCGTGGCGTCGCGATAGGCATGAGACGAGGATCAACCGCTGCCTGACCTAATCAGGACCATTTGTCTGTTATACGAGACCTATTGCGAGCGATTAGCGCGCTTTACTCACTGAGAATCTTGGATTACTTGATTGCTTTGCGTTTCCAACCCAAGGGCGAAGACAAAAAATAGGGATGTAGCGTTTTTTGGGGAAGGCGTGCAAGCGAACTGGTCCTTTGGTGCTGGCGAGTGCCAGTGGGCGAGGATGGAAGTGCATACAGGCACGACTTTTCGGCAAACCTAGTGCCTGGCCCTGGTCAGCGTGGACCGGGGTTCGGTCGTGCATGCTTGGTACTGCAGTCCAAAGAGGGCGGTGATTGGGTGCGCGGCAACAATAAGGTATGTGGTACGACTAAGGCGGAAGGAGAGGGTCGAGTGGCATGACCAGGGTTGAGCAACAAGAAAATAAAGCTGTGGTGGCATTGGTAGCACTGGAGCAGACAGTTGGACCGGAATGGCAACTGCCGATGCGCAACCATGGACGGTGCTTCCTTTCTCTTCATCAAGCGCTGCGCGCCACGCACATGGTTTGCTGGCCGGGTTCACGCCGCAGAGCGGGCGCGGCTGCCATGCATTGCCAGGTTATTGGGCATACCGTGGTCAGTTCTGGACCTTGTCTTTTTTTCTTCGCCCTTCCTTCATCTCGCACAGCGGTGCCTGGTAGGCGCAGCTGGTCAGTCAGTGGGTCTGGCGGAGCTAACCAGAAACCAACCACCATACCTGGCAGCTACGGTTGGCCCACCAATACCACTGATTGGCGTGCACAAGTTTGGGTCCCCATCTCCGGCTAGTGGTGGTGATGGGCGATTGTGATGGACCAGCGGGACACACATGCCTCCAGGTAAGGAGAAGTGACGGCGTCCCACCCACTGCCAAATGCGGCGGAGTGTGGGTGAGGTGATGGGCTGGCGGCGGCGACGACAAAGGGGGAGGGGAGAAAAAGAGGGAGAGGAAAGGGTGTGGTGGCCAAATGACCCAGTCCAACGTGGCCACCGACAGTGGTTCCACCACATTGCCTGCTTTGTGGGCGGGCTGGGCAATTTGCCATCCGATTCTATTGGAGACCTTGGTCACCTTGCTAGCGCGAATGGGCAACAATAGGGCCAAGTGGACTGTCGCGCAATGGGCAGAGCGGAGTATGCGCGCTGGTGGATGGGGGGGGTGCGAGAACAGGAGGCTGTATGGGCGCTCGCAAATCGCTCCACGCAGCACTGCCTTAAATAGCCTCTGCATCGACACCCCCAGTCTGCGCCCAGCAGAGCTCACTAGCCCTTTTTTTCTCCGCCGCTGGATATTGGATTGCTTCCTTTGCAAACCGTTTCTGGGCATTCACTTGGTGGACCTGAAATTTGACGCAGAGCGTTGAAAAGGGCGCAAGCGGTGAAACCGTGGACTGAGCACTGCTCCATTGCTTTGCTAATCCGCAACCTCGCCCTGAGTGTCTTGTTTAATCGTTTTGTATTCGCCCGCTGCTAAGGTCAACACGCTCCCGGTGAGTTGTTACTGACTGTGTTTTCCCCCTTTCCACCTGGTGCAAGCCTCGTGGTGTGACGGTGCTTCTACTGTGACCCTTACACCTTGTTCCAGCAATTCTTGCTGGGCGCTCGCAATCCAACAACAGGGCGTGTGGACTTTTCTTGGCCTGGAGATTTGAGTGCTATTGTGGGCAATTGCCTATTAGCGCTGTAGCCTGCCCACTGGCGCTGGTTTGTACCTTTTTTGCAGTACCAGTTTACTTTTGATATTGTCCGAGTGGATAGTGCTCCACCAACGGCAGCCAGCCTTCATTCGCCTGCAGCCAACCAGTAGCGACCATCCCCCTGGTCGAGAGTCCACGCCAAGCGTTCTGGCGTAGAAGCGTACATAGGTTCACGGAATCTTGGACCAGACAACGCCCGCGCCTCTCCACCAACCAGACACCGCGCCCAGCCTGTTCCTCCGGCAGTGCGTCCACACGCAGGTTGACTCCGCGCTTTCGGTTCCTTTTCGTTGGTCAAGCAGCTAGCGGCGGCCTCTGGTTTGCTGCTGCGTATTCGACCGTGGCCCAAGAACTGAAGCGCTTGCTTATAAAAGGCACCCACCCGCAAGGCGCTGCGGAGGCGTTCACTACCGGCTGATTCGCACTGTGTGTGATTGCAAACCGCTCTTTGCTTGTTCTACACGGTCCTTTTATCTGACGCTGTGTTGCCGTCTGTTGCATTGCTGGTAAATGCAATCGTTGGCTTGACTGACTTCCTGCTACACAGTTGGCAAGCATTGAGCCTCCACTTGTTAGTTGCTTCTACGGCTGTCCCCCAAAACCGCACCTTTTCTCCTTACCGCCTGTCGCTGGCCGGCAGTCGCTGCATTTCGTTGACCGCGCATCCTTGTCCGCACCCTTACGCATAATTTCTTTGTTTGTTTCAACCGACAGGCTACGGCCGTTGCTTGCAGCCATGTCCCAAGCATATTTTCCCACCATTACTTATGCGTCGTCGGTGAGCCACCTGCGGGTAGTAACGTCCTGGCGGCGTCTGCCAAGTCAAGAGGTGTGGTTCCGCGTCGAGGTCACTCCGATGGCGGCGCATCATATCCAACCGTCTCGTGGCTCGCACGTCTGGATCGATCCCAAGAAACAGGTGGATGACATGCCCGGGCTGCCCTCGCTGGTGGCCGATTCCGTCTACTACGTGCAGCGCACCTTCACCCACTTTTTGATGTTTGTTCGTCAATTTGCCGAAGAATTCGCCGATCGTGAGGACATCATCAAAAGCCTGCCTCGACTCGCCGATCGCCGCTCCATGCTGATGTCCAAGGACCGCGACACCCAGCGCAAGGCTGAGTTGCTGGACAAGCTCTTTGTGCGCCTCCTGCAGTGGCCCCAGCAGCTGGGCCAGTCACGCGTGGTGGCCGAGTTTTTTGGGGTCTGGTATTGTGATGCCCACGACTTGGCCAACAACAGCGTGATGCCATCCCCGCAGCAAATCCTACCCGCGGGAGCAAGCCCTGCTGCAGTGACCGCACTCCGACAGGTAAGCGGACCCCGGTCGTCTCTCAAAGGCATCTCCTATCTCAACTACACCAAGTCGTATCCTGACCTCAAGGCCGCATCTCAAACCATGGGCCCGCCGCTGAACACCCTGGGTGATATTCTACCCGGTACGCCTGCTCCAATGGCGCATCACGCACTGCGCTCCTCCAAATCAATTGTCACCCTCCAACCCCGGGGTTCCAACGTCACGGCGGGCCCTCGCCGAAGCCACTCGCTGCCCAACAAGCAAAACTTGGCCCTGCGCCGTGCCGCCGCGTCAGCAACTACGGGCAGCACCATGCATGCACATCCCACCTCCAGCGAGGCCTCAGCTTCGCCGCCCAAGCCCCAGCCATTGGATGGGAGCAATGAGGACGACACGCGTCGCCCCGGGTTTTCCCTGAAACATACCAAGTCGCTGCGAGGTTTGCGGCGCCTGGCTTCCAAGACGCTCACTCGTAAACCATCCCAACTGCTCAATCGGTTGGCCAATGGCGGTAGCAAAGGGCTGGACCAAAATGAAGGCGCGCCTGCTCCTATCCCACCCACACCAGCTCTCCGCGTCACCACGGCCAAGCCGAGCAAAGAATCTGGTTGGTCTACCGCGCCAGCGTCGCAAACCACGTCGCCCCAGTTGACCCAGACTCCCAAACCGTTGCCAGTGGTCCCCTTCGATAATTCACCTTCAGAACCGCACATTCCAGCCACGGCGATTGCGCCCGTGAGTGATATGGCAGACTTGAAACAAGAGCTGGCGGACATTCGTGCCTCGACCATTGATTTGGACGATGCCCCTATCATGCGTGGCCGTTTGGCGCCTATGATGCAACGGTCCCATACCACTGGGCGGTTTACCGCAAAGCACAAGGTCGCCCAGCTGCGTCAACTTCGCTTGGAGAAAATGGGTGGCAATGCGCCGTCGGGGGAGAGCCCGCCCCCGCCTCCGCCCCCACTGGGCCTAAAGCGCAACAAGACGATGTTGGGCAAGCTGAGCTCGAGCTCGGACCTCAAGGCCACGGCTCTGAAACGGTCAGCATCCACCAGTCACCGGTTTCATAACACCATCCAGCTAAAAATGATCCTCAACGATAAGGTGCTGTTGACGATCCCACTGTTGCGATCTGAATCCGCTCGCCCTGGCTCACCTCGCAGTCGCTTGGCGGCCCATCGGGTGTCGATGGAGTTTAGCCGCATTTACACTTCCATCCTGCGCCATCTGCACGCGCTGGGGGGCAAGCAGGCCAGTGAGCTGTCCAAGAACATCCAGTCGTTTGTGTTGGTCTATGACTCCCCAAGTGGCAAGGTGGTGGCTCGAAGCGAAGAAGAAATCGTGTGGGCAGTGCAAAGCGGGCCACGGGTTATCGAGTGCCGTGTGGTGAACCAAGAGCAATTTGCGCTCAGCAAGCTTGGCCAGCAGCCCTTTTTGCATGACCGGGCGCTGTTGGCCTTGACCGACGACTTGGCCAAGCCTTTGGCTAATTCCACTGGAGCATCCGCACTGCCACAGCTGGGCCAACAGCGGGCTCTAACGGCCACGCCTGCTGCCAAGCACTCGGCTGCTGTGCCCACCGTGCCCACCCCCCCAGAGACGCACGACGAGGAGCCTTCGTTTATTGCCCACGACTTGGCTGTCTTGACACCAACGTTTGGCGCGCCAATGGCCGAGGTGTGTGTCCCCTCTCCTTTGGCCCAGGTTGATAACAATTCCCCGGTTGTTGAACCCATATCGGATTGCTCCGCTCGATCAGTGTTGCCCACGTTGGCTAAATCGCGGTCAATCGACAGCTGGCAAACGAGCTTGACACGGGTGCAAGGGAGTGACAACGCCCAGTTACCATCGGATGGCACTCTGGGGCCTACCACTCCGATTGTGTCCCTCAAAGATGCGCCTGGGCTTCGTCGTGCGATGTCCAAACCAATGACCCCTCGTATCACCACTGGTCAAGCAGTGACGCCGAGCGCGGTCTCATCGCCCGATTCCATTGGGCTCAATGGCTCCATGGATTCTGACGGTCAGCTGGTGTCCCCGATTTCGCCCCTGGGTGCAGCCCCGCCGGCCTTGCGTCGCCATCCGACCGTGTCCAAGTCCATGTTCCGCACGCAGCAACGGCACGATTCTCGTCAGGGGAGTAGGGCCGATGGCCCCCAGGCCGAGCACAACTCGCGTAATCGCCTCATCAGTGCCAATATGCTGCACATCAAGGTCATCCTGAACCAGGATGCTAAGATCTTGCTGGCAATTCCGCGCACCGCCATATACTCGGTGCTGTGGGACAAGGTCATAACCAAACTTAGCCGAACTGGGATTGCTTCCTTAGTGCAGCTGAAGTCCATGTCCCTGACCTATGTATGGGAGGACCGGTTCGAGATTATTCACAACACCGAATCATGGCGCCAGGCCTTGCAGCTGGTGGATTCGCTCTACCGCCAGCCAGTCCAGCGTCTATCAGACGAAACTCCTGCCTCACCCTTGGACGAAACACCGTCTGGCCGTGCCAAAAAGCTCGTCCGCCAATCCTCTACCTTGTTTCAACGCCGGCGTAAAACGGCATCGGTCACTCCCAGCGAGGGCCCCACCAAACCCAAGCTGGACGTGTCGAAATTTCGACCAATTGTGCCCACCGCAGTGGACTCGGACGGTGACCCAGCTGGCTTTGAATCGGTGGGCAAACTCACGCTTTACCTCGTGCCATCGGAGATGTTTGTCCAATCCCGCCGAAATGCTATGCTGTTGAGTTTCCCTAGCCAGCTGATGGATTCGGCTCGCGAGTCGTCGTCCATACTTTCCTTGCCTTGCGCCTGCAACGGTGCGGCGACCGTGGCGAGCGATGTGTACTCGCCCTTATCCCTGCAAGCCACGCCCCACGCGCCAGACTCGTACTTTTCGCCTCAGCCGGCCACTCCTCTGAACCAGTCCATGGCCTCTATCGCACCTTGAGTAGCGTTCCTTGTAACGGGCAGGTGGTGCGTACTGACATTGGCCCGCTTTTAGTGAACGCTTTTGTGTCATTGGTCACACGTGCTACATCCGGTATTTTTATTATTGTTGTTGCCGATGTGATTTCATTATGGCTCGGTTTTTTTTCTCTGAACGCATGTCATGAGAATACCTCTGTTGCAATTTACACTGTGGTGGTCAGCTGTACCTTTTACTTTTCCATTTGCATTTGCATGCGCTAGGACAGAGTTATCGCTATCTTTATGGATATGATATGTTCTTTTTGAGCAGCTAGCGTCGTTGGCTGCTGATGCGTGCAACGCGTGTTTTCTTTGCACAACTTTTCTGAATTGATATTTTTCCCAATATCATTGGGCAGCTGTTGCTTTCATTGTTCTTGTTTTCAGTTGCAGTGACTGCATCCTCGTGCTGTCAGCCTCCTTAGCAATGCCGCGCCTCTGTACGTGATGATACGAATTTTTTTGCACTGCGTGCCAACACATCACTTCATGTGCACCTATAGCTGGGCTCATGAGAGCGCATGTCTTGTGGCATAGGCAGGCTTGGTCATGGTTTCTTTGTGTCGTTATTTATTTTATTCGCATAGTGTTGTATTTCGCCCATTGGCGATTTTTCTGCCATCAGTCTTATTTTTTTGACGTACTGCTCGAACATCCTTGCTCGTTTGTGTATCAGAATCGCTATCCTTGTGCTGTTCTCTCAAAAAGTTCTTGCATTTATCCCTGTACTTTGGCAACGCTCTTTCAATGCTACACAAAAAAGATCTCAATGGTAGCGCGTCATAAATTGGGCGCATGCGTAATTTTTATCACCATAAACTTCATTCCCACGCTATATCTTTTATTGCCATTGACGCTAACAGTTGGCAAACCCGCGATTGAGCAAAGAGATGCATATATCTAAAGTATTTAAACTATCTCCATGTCCTGCATAGGCGGTCCGACATCTGCTCATTGCCTCAGGTTGGTTAGCGCCAGCGCTTACAACAGTCCACTACGATCACGGAAACGTCAGTGGCGGTATGTGCATCTGCGGTCCCCAACAGCGCTTCGTTTGTTTGGCATCGTGAGGCTGTTTTTTCACATCCTATAAAAATAAACAAATCGACCTTGCCAAGTTGGAGTTCCCAGTGGTTCTTGCTGGCTTGGCTGGGCGGTGGGAATGGGTTTCGCTACTTAGCGTTTAACTCATTCTTATCATTGGGTCGGGGAACTCCCGCCACGTCGCGCCCGATTGCGTGACGCGCACCACCTTGGCGCTTGCCAGTTTAAATGAAGAAAGCAGGGGGATGAAGTGACAGTGACGGTGCAACCAAGAGGCAGCGATGGCGTTTTTCCTTGGGTCAAACAACAGCCGCTACTTGTACTTTTGGTACCCCGTGGCAGCCTCCTTTGATGAATCGTTGGCAAGCGACCAAGGCCATCAGCCAACTTCTGCGCTACTGCCATGCTGACAAGCAAGCAATTGGTGGAAACGCTTTGCCCTTGTGCATTCACCACCATGTTCCATGGACGTAGTCTTGTTCGGTGTGAACAAAAATAAACAGTATTGCCGGCTAGCGGATTTAGGCACACAATAGTCATCCAAAGCAGATCTGTGCGGCATGACCGAAAAGGCACTAATGACCTCCAGGATCCCAGCGGTCACCGCCCAGGCACATGTGTGTGCTTTGCGGAAACAACATGGAAGCCCATGTACCGGCGCCCAGAAGTTCTAGCGAACTGTGGACCACGACCGATGACCGAATTCGTACTCGCTCATGGCTATAATTGCCTGATCAGGAACCCAGGCCAGGGAACTTCCATCACCCATCCCAAGCATGTGCATGCACCATAAAAAAAGGGAAGAGCAAAATGAGGCGGCCAAACCAAGGCGAGTTGTGAGTTGGGAATTTGGAAGGACCACGGGCTGTCAACAAACTCCCCCGTCTCCACTGGGGCACGAGAAAGAAGGGTGGATGTGACTGAAAAGGAAAAATCAAACAAAAAATAGGCACTGGTTCCAATTGGTGTGTGTATCTACATACACATTTTCCATGGCGTTTTTTTTGTGCATACGCGTGAACACGCTCGAAAAAGTTTGAAAAAATATATACGCATGCACTTCGTGCGAAGGCAAACAACGGGTAGCGCCATCAAGCGTATTTCGGCCACCCGCAGCGAGTAAGGCCTAATCGGGCCTACGGTCGCTAGAATGCACGTACCCACCGATGTGCTAGAACCAAAACTTGGAAGCGATGGTACTGAGATGACGCAACGGGAATGCACACAAGGCGGAAGTAGCTATGGCAACAACAATGAAATTAAGCAGTGATGGCTCTCTTCAGTAAATGTATACATGGTGGCGCTATTCATTCACTTTCTGTCTCTCGGCAAAGTTCAAACGAAAATGTTTTTTCATCTTTTTTAGCCCCTGTGCGCAAGCAAGCTAACAAGCATCCAAAGAGGTCAACCGATCAGTGTTGGCAGTTCTCCTGATGCAACTCGAAGCAGGGCATAGCTAATCTCTCATTTATTTTTCACATATCCCAGCATGACCAGCGAGGCTTGTGTATAGGCAAAATAAATAATACGCATGATCAATGACTACGACTATGGACATGGGGCGTGTGAGTACCTGAGACCTGAAGTCTGCCCTCCAACGATTGTACATGGAAACCAGTGCATGCAGTATGACACCGTTAGGTTTGCTAAGCTATATTGGATGGTTGTTACTTGAATCATGCACCAAAGCATTGAATACCCTCGGCAACACCCTGTGCATGTCCGGAATCGGTGAGCTACGGGCATTTTGCTTGGAACTGAATGCTGACGTGCATGGCCCAATTGTGGTCAGGGTCGACGCTTATGGTAGGCATTGTTCCCCTCGACCCACTCACTTGCCAAACTACCTATGGCAAAAACCCTAGTTTTTACAAGACTAGCGAGATACAGTCTACTAGCACCTTCCTGGTTACTTAGTGTTCCTGGACCAGGAGAAGGCTTATGGCCGCGTGTCCCACCCTTTTCTGTGGTAAGTTCTGGAGATTCTAGGTGCCCCCACCCCGTTTATCTCCTCCCTCCAAGTCCTGTATGGACAGGCCCGGTCGCATGCCATCACCAATAAGATGGTTTCTGTGCCTTTTGATGTCAACCGTGGTGTTCACCAGGGGGACCCGATGTCCTATGTGCTGTTCATCTGCGAGATTGGCACCATTTTAACCCTGTTTGCAGCGCGCCCGGACGTTGCTGGCATCTCCCTTCCTGGATCACCACACACTGTGCCAGCCCTAACCTTTGCTGATGACACCGTCGCCCTCATCTCCTCTCAGGAAGCGCTGGGTCGCCTTTCCGAACTGCTCGCTTGGTATGAGAGGGCCTCGGGTGCGCGTTTCAACACCCACAAGCCTCAGCTGTTGGCGCTGGACCCTGCGGTGAGCCCTGACTCCCTGAATGATTCTGGCATCCCCTGGATCCCGGTAGGCGCGACCGTGTGCCATTTGGGCTGCCCCATAGAAAACTACCTGAGCCCTGATGACTAGTGGTCCAAGGCAGCGGGATCCATTCAGCGCAAAATAGGTCATCTCACCGGCCAACGCCTCTCCCCGCGCAACCAGGTCACAGCTGCCAAGGCCCTCTTGTGCTCCAAGGTGTGGTTTTTGGCCCGATTCATCCCACCACCTGGCCCCGTGGTGAAGCCGATTCAGCGCATGGTCACTAACTGGGTCTGGCAGGGCAATGACCAGCGAGTGGCCAAAGCCATCCTAGCTCTACCAAGGAAGCAAGGTGGTTTCTGCCTGCAGGACCTCTTGGATTGTCTGGAAGCTTTATACTTGACGTGACCTCAACGCCTCCTGCACAGCCCTGACCTGGCCTAGGCCCCGTGGCTCAATGCCCACCTGAATACGGTCATCGTCACGCTCCATGGCATCCCCGCGGCGCTGGTTTTCGATGTGTGGACGCAGGACATACCTCTCAAATGGCTGAGAGCAGACGTTTCCGTGTGGCAGGAGGCCCTGGTGCTGTGGAAGCGGCGCCTAAGCTTCCGCCTGGTCCCTGAACCAGTAACTACAGCGGTCATGGATCCCGAGAATGTGCCTGTATGGTTCAACCCCTTGATCCTCAGTAGGAACAGCTGCCAACTGTCCGCGGTGACCGCCTAGCTGCGTGTAGCCTCCGATGTACAAACAGTGCAGGACCTCGTGACATGGATGCGGGCTGCTGACCCCTTGGATCCCACCTACCGCCTGGCGGAATGACTGCTGGCTGCGACCCCGCAACCATGGCGGGAACGCCACGCTGGGTGCCCTGACGACAGTCTGTGGACACGCCTGCAGGCGCACCCGCGGAAGGGCGGCGACCCAGGCAAGATCATAGGCTGTTTGAAGAACCTGGCGTCGATTAGAGCGGCGCTGGCAGCATGTGCCGCCCGGGCTTCCCCTGAACCATCTCCAAGTCGTCCTTTTATGCCCTGGCCAAATCGCACGTCCCATCTCACACCTACCAGCTGCTTTGGCGCCTGCTCCATGAACACCTGGTAACCGGCCACGTCGCTCGCCACTTTGCTAAGGATGACTCTGTTGGCCTCTGCCCTTGTGGTGACGCCCTGGAGACAAACTAACACTTGATGTTTGAGTACCTGATCGTCGCGCGCCTGTGGCGCCATGGTATGCGGTTATGGCGTTCTCTCACCGGGGTTAAGTCAGACATCATCGACTGGCATAGCCTCTGGTTGGCTTTGGGGGAGAAGTGGCACTATGCCATTGCCAAAAACCGTGGCAAGATTGCCCCCCAAGCTGCGGTCGCAGCTCTGGTGCTCCTTTTTTGGTGTAGTGGTGGCCACGATTTGGGCCTGTCGCAACGCCCACCACCATAAAGGCGCGCCCTGGTGCCTTTCTATGCTCAAGCAGGCGCTGCGTAGCCGCATGGTGGACCCGTCCGTTGTCGAGTGGGTGGCGGCTGTGGAGTGCAGCTTCTTCCAGTCCCATTCCAATATTTGGATACGGATGCGTGGGGTGGTGGGGGCCCATCTTGAGCTCGGCCCCATCTTCGACCCAACAGCGGTCTCAGCTGACCGCGCGGTAGTCACTGAACGCGACGCGGATATGCTTATGAGTCACCCTGGCCCCTCGCCACCGATAAGGAGAACGCTGGATGTGTGGGCCCAGTGGCAGACAGGCTGCTGGGCAATGGGGCACGGCCTAGCCTGGCGGTCCTGCATCGCCCTCTGACGCCCTAGTGGCGTGTTTACTCTTGTATTACGCTGTTCCCATTGTACTTCTATCTCACCCTACCGGCATGTATTTAATGTTATCAAGCTAGCCCTTTACCTCAAAAAGCAGAGCCCATTCATCGGGTCCAGAGGCCACATTAGCTAAGTTAGGGGTTTTAATTATTGGTTTCCCTTTTCTTAAGAGGGCGAGGATGGTGAGATTTCGCACCCCGAGCCGTAAAATTGCCCAGGATAGCACACCTGGCCGGACATACGAACGAAGGCCCGTAATAAAAAACGGGATACAGTTGAGCAACTGACTAGATCGAGTTGACGGATCCGCTGAGCAAAAGAAATAACTCATTGGTGGCAGCAACGGCAGGCACAGTGACATAGCGGCGACGTTCAACTCCCAAAACAGACAGCGACCATATGATTAAGCATGCCGCTGGTTGTCTTGGTTGTGCACATCGTACCGTATCGCATAGTACGACCAGCCATTAATCAAACTGTGATGCGATGACGCAGTACACCTTGGCACTTGACTGAGTTTTAAGTATTACCAAATTTGGATAAAAAATTCTAAGGGATATAGGATAATCTTTTTTTCAACGATGGGACGGGGTGCAGGGTACTGACCCTCCACTGTTTAGACTCCATTGGTTACGAGGGTTACCAAATCCGGATAAAAAAATTAAGGGATGCAGTGGATTTTTGTAAGTAGCGACATGCTGAAGCGCTGGGTGCTGACCAGTCATTGTTTAGGTATCCTTTGTTTATCATCGCACTTTCTCTCTATACTTCCCGCCAGTGCAGTCGCTCGTTTTTTTTCCAGGTGTGAGTGCGTGCTGGTAGCATGGATTCAGCACAAAAGCTATTGCGACGCCCGGCACTGGATCGTGCTCAAAAATAATACTAGTCATCGAGGTGGTTTCCATGACCGCGACTTTTTGTTTATCTTAGCCCA
This sequence comes from Dimargaris xerosporica, assembly GCA_027576955.1. Classification (NCBI taxonomy): domain Eukaryota; kingdom Fungi; phylum Kickxellomycota; class Dimargaritomycetes; order Dimargaritales; family Dimargaritaceae; genus Dimargaris; species Dimargaris xerosporica. The sequence continues at coordinate 16,080 of JANBQA010000245.1, forward strand.
TTGAGAGTCCGGTTTCCCTGTTTGTCCCCGCTGTTGGGCTGACCGCCTTACAAGTATGTGTGTGCGTTAAAAATGGAATACTGTGGGTATGGGCCAGCTTTTCTCACTACCTAACAAATGCCATCCTGGAATTATAGCCAGGGCTGCTCCAACCGGTGCTCCCATGGCCTGGCAGAGCGTCAGCTGCGGTCTGTCGCAAGCGGCAGCTTTATTCTAATATTGAGGATACCGAGCGACATGAAGGCGAGATGTTAACCCCACTTTCAGCGCCGATGGCCACGAGTGCCCGCACCTCAGAGGCCACTTGCATCTCTTTTTTTTCATTAGGTGTATTTACCAAGCCCTAAATGATGCTTTATTGGGTGAGACAAGTCTAAACCCGTCAGACTGCACCACAGGGAACGAGGAACAAAAGCTTGGTCGGTATGTTGGCCTTTGTGCACGCCACAACAACAGTAAGCACCCGACCAAGCACCACTCCAGGCAACGTCCATGCGCAGTCAGACGCCCTAGCGTTCCAGCACTCTGCCAGGGTCGAGGAGCTGCTATAAAAGATCAGTTGTCGACGTCCAGCAAGGTCTTTGCCAGCACACACATAAATTCGTACATTGCGCGCTCCCCTCCCCAAGAAAAGGAACATTGGCTTCTACCACCTTTATTCCGAGCCCTGCCAGCCACCACGTTAATCCCTTGGCCAGTCACTCCAGCCGATCAGTCCCCTTCCCCTCCAACCCTTGCAGCCTACTGTGTGGGGGTATTTTGTCAGATAGCGCTTCGCCTGCAAGCCTTGCGTCTCGCCAACACCTACATGACATATTCACTAATCAACGGGCTTCAGAACGTCCCAACAACGCTCGCTTACGACCAACGCTTCAATCTCAGTGCCCTGGGCCCTATCATATCTGGACCTGGTCAACGATGGGCGTCACCTACCTACCTTCAGGCACCCAGGCATGGGAAATGCAAAACTTTCTAACTAGTTCCACTTATGTAAGTCACTCAAGGATCAAGTGTTTTGGCCGGATTGCATACAAACCAGCGACATCTCTACCGCTACCTCAACAATAGCCCAGGCGCTTCTTAACAAATGAAATTAAAAATGCAGAGTTTGTTATGAATATTGACAAAAAATAAGCAAAAAAGATGACCGCTTCTACTCACCACGTCCTCAAATTGTTATCCGCAAAAGGTATGCGTGACTTGCAGTTGGTAGCGCTGAATTGAGTGACTCTGTTTCTTTGGGCTCGGTGCGCCAGGCAACTCGCGCTGTGGATGCACTGTGCAAAATGATAGATCACATGATTCATTGTTATCCTCGGAATCTCCTCGTATCTTTTCCATACCACTACATCGAACGCACGCATACTAACCCAACTCGAGCATGGCTCGCATGCGTAAGAGGAAAAGAAGCGAGCGAGGTTCCTGCATTAATGGCACACTGGTTGAGGACCAAGGTGAGGAAGTGAGAGAGAGAGAAAAAAAGAGAAAGGGTCAAACGCAGCGGGCCAAATAGGTAATAGGTGGTGATGGAAGCATACAAAATGCCAGTATCAGCCTGAGGAGACGCTAGGCAATATACATGGATGTGTCTCAATTGGCATTAATTTTGAGTCTTAACTTGGATACCTATTACTGGCACTGTAACCTGCGGTTGCCAATGGGGCTTATCCACACAGACCATTGTCCTAGTCCACGATGGATCGGGCGGAGGAGATCAGGAAGGCTTTGAGTTTGTTGCCTACGAACACAGTCATCTCTCGTTTTTCGTGCTGGACGCGGTAAGTAATGCCATTATGTGTCGGTGGCTGGGCCCGCTTAATAGACACTAGGTCTGGTGGGCTATTGGTACCTTGCCTGTCGTGAGGCCAGTTGCTTGAACTCTTAGTTTATCTGACACGCTCTGACTGTGGTGGCTCATGTCCATGTCTTTCTCTTTTGCCTGTGTGCAGTCAGAGTCACCCGAGGCCTATGCAGAAATGGGGTCGCCGTACACGCCCTCTATAAAAGTTCACTACTATGGCGATGAGATCGAAACGTTCTATTCTGCCGACCAGCTAGGCGGCTACTTATCCGCGCTGTGAGCAGCACTGTGACTGCTGATGTCTCACTGATGGTCATGGTGAAAATATACGCTACACTAAAGCTCTATGCAATGATGATTACAGTGGCTTGGTCCATTTTGGAACTGTGACTGTATGATCGGCTTATTTTGACAAAAATGGATTACTAGTTTGCTGTGGTGCGTCTGTGAATTTTTTCTATTAATGTACAGTGTTTGCAATAAAGGCATGTGTTGACTATAAATGTGATTTTTTTGGCTGTATTCAGCTTTTTCAACCAAGCGAGTAGCTGTAAAAGGCATTCAGGCACGCTTGCATGCGCCCGATTACTGCACCGAGCAATCAGTGGGCAATCATTCATCCCAAAAATAGGGTGTCACAAGTAGTGGTCGAGTGGGACCACCAGAGCACAAGGCAAGAAGGAAAGGGGGATTTATTGCAAAGTTAAGCTCTTCAAGGGAGGGCCTTGCTCGAGCCTTTAAATATCTGCGAGGCAGCGCAGCCTGACAGTTCAATCTCCTCACAAAGGGCAGTTGGCAACGGCTGGTGGCCTGGCGCTGTGAACATCCCTTCCCATGGACGATTCACGCGACCAGGGTGTGTTCTCTTTGTCAGATCAGCCTAGGCGATCCTCACCCTGGTGGGGAGAGACAAGGGTGTTGTTCCGCGACATCAGCTGGACCAGCCCTCGCCAGGCCCTTTGTGGTGACAAGGGCATATGGGCGTGCAGGGTTGACTAATGGCAGCGGCTGGGCACCTGCGCAGTAGTGGTGCTCCTCATGGATGGCCATAACCATTAGAGAGAAATGCCGCTTTTAAATCTGTGCTGCCTAATGAACAGTTGCGCAGGTGCGACATGCTGACTAAGCAAGGAGCGCCACAGCTTCATTGTAGAGCATGCCAGTGCGGAACAGTTGCTAGACGCTGCCTCAAAGAAAAAAAAGTCCATGACAAACTGCCCGCCGTTAGTCGCGCCCATAGCCTGGCCAGAACAGACAGTCGCCATCAGCACGCTTGCTGATTGGCCGGGTGGGTGGTGCCAGAAGGTACTTTGTGGGGCGCGGCTATCTTCCCACACTGGGTGGTTTTATTTCTAACTCTGCTCGTTCTCGCTCAAGTCGCTGGTTTCAGCAGCGCGGCGCTTGTCGTTTCATACCACTCAGACCGAGTATTTAAGCCACTTCCTCCTTCCCTTTGCCATTAGTATACGATTCAACTGACCAGTCCCTTATTTTTTCCATGGAGTGGTTTGAAGCTCTCATATTTCTTGCTGTCGCCTTTGTCTTTTACCAGACTTTTAGCAGTAACACTAACAACGCCAACAGCAGCGATAGCACGTCGTCGTCCAGCAGCGGTAACAAAATGGTGCTCGATATCACGTCGGAGAAGGAGTTTGAGGAGATTCTTGCTCAAAACGAGCTGGTGGTGGTGGACTTTTACGCCACCTGGTGCGGCCCGTGCAAGATGATCGCGCCGTACATTGAAAACACGCTGGCGCCTGCCAACGCCAACGTCAAGTTTATCAAGGTTGACGTGGACAAGCTCCGCGCCCTCGTCGCCAAGTACGATGTCACCGCCATGCCCACCTTTGTGTACATCCGCAAGGGTCAGGTTGTCAAGTCTGTCCGCGGGGCTGCCAAGGCTGCTGTGGCCGAGGGTGTCACTGCGCTCACGAGCAGCTAAACACAGCCTTTTCTTTCGTTACCAGCGTTCGCTGTTACTTTGTAGCGCATTGCAGCGTTTCAGGTACCGCGGGGAGCCTAGTGGGGGGATTTAGATTAGTGCTCTGGCTGCCAGTCTTGATAGGCTTTGTGTTTGTGTGTCTTGCACCCCTCTTGGATGCCTTGT
>JANBQA010000246.1:0-19963 GCA_027576955.1 Dimargaris xerosporica
AACTGGGGAGCGTTGAGCAAAGGCCTTGCTCGCCAACTGGCGACCACCGTGTACGCGCTGGATTTGCGCAACCATGGTGACAGCCCGCACAGTTCCGACATGACCTACGAGGCCATGGCCAGCGACGTCGTACGATTCATCACCGACCACCAGCTGAGCCATCCCACTCTCATTGGTCACTCCATGGGCGGCAAAGTGGCCATGACAGTGGCGTTGACCCAGCCCAAACTGCTCAAGCAGCTCTGTGTGGTGGATATGGCCCCCGTTGCGTCACCCTTGTCGGAGGATTTTTGCAAGTACACCGAGGCCATGCTCGCTATTGAGCACCAGCACCTTGACAAGATGTCGGAAGCCAACCAACTGCTCGTGGATACGGTGCCTGAGCAAGAAATTCGTCAGTTTTTGCTGACCAACTACAAGCGTGACGCAGCTACAGGCCAGTACAAGTTTCGCATCCCATTGGCGTCCATCCAACGCAATTTGGACGCGCTGGGTCTGTTCCAAGCGGATAACCAGGCGCGCTTGTTTGACAAGCCAACCCTGTTCATTGCGGGGGCACGTTCCTTGTATATCCATCCCGACTACTTTCCAACCATCCGCCGACTGTTTCCCCAATCGCTGATTATAGACATTGATGCCGGTCACTGGGGTAAGTGCTTAGGTAGGAGGATGGCTGGCATATGGATCTTATGGGTTCAGGCGTACGGATGACTAACAATTTTGCATTTTTTTGGGTTGGTTTGGGCTGGTTGGGTATCTAGTGCACGCGGAACAACCAGGCCATTTTATCCGCTCAGTAATGCGGTGGTACAACTCGCAGCTGATTCTGAGGCGCTAAAGTAGGCACGTGGTGCCACTCAGTCCAATAAATCTTATGTGAATTATCAGTAAGGCCTGGCTCATCACATGATGCAGGTGGGCGCTGGAACCATTGAGAGCTTATACCTGATGCCTAGCATGCCTTGATTCGCATTCAATTCCAGGCCAAGGTAGCTTCATTTTTATTTTTATTTCGTTTCCTTTCTTGCCCCTTGTATTTTTAATCTGCATCTCCCATGACGCGTTCCACCAGCACCAAATCGCCTAAACCCACGGTGGCCTCGCCCCAGGTGTCGGAAACCGACACAGCCGTGGGCGCGGATGGGCTGGTTCACACAGACGACTATGAGCAAATCCGCGTTGGCTGCAAGGTATTTGTAGAAAAGTCGGTGAATCCCGCGGAGCCCGAGTACCGCAAAGCCGAAATTTTGTCCATTCGCAAGGTCAAAGCGCCACGCACACGGTCTAGTGCGCCCACCACTGCGACCTCCACGCCAGCTAGCGACCAACCTCAGTGGGAGTACTATGTCCACTATTGCGAGTTTAACAAGCGGCTGGACGAGTGGATTCGCCCTGCTCGCATTGACCTGGCGCGGGGCATCGAGTTTCCCAAGGTCAAACGGCCGCGAGAAGGCGCTGGCTCAGGTGGCCGAACGCCCAAGGCACCACGCAGGTCGGGAAGTGGTGGTGGTGGGCCTGCCGGGAGTGGGACTCCGCTTGGCCGAGAGCTCAAGCAGACCAGCGGAACGCCGGGCGCTGATATCACGGGCTCGTCGCCCAGCAGTGCCACCCTTAACACACCAAAGCCGGGCGAGGGCGACGAAGAGATCCATGAGACCCGTGAAGGTCAAGTGTTTTCCAAGCGCAAGGAGATTGAGAAGCTGCGCACATCGGGATCCATGACCCAGAGTATCTCGGAAATCTCGCGCGTAAAGAACCTGGACCGGGTGATTATAGGCAAGCACGAGGTTGAAGCCTGGTACTTTTCCCCGTACCCCGAAGAGTTTAGCCACGCTGACGTGGTGTACATTTGCGAATTTTGCTTTAGCTATTTTATTTCTAGCAAGCAGTTGGAGCGCCATCGGCACCACTGCACGTTGACCCACCCGCCTGGCAACGAGATTTACCGCCACGAGGACCTGTCGTTTTTCGAGATTGATGGGCGGCGGCAGAAGCAGTACTGTCGCAACCTGTGCCTGGTCTCCAAGCTGTTTCTGGACCACAAGACCCTGTACTACGATGTGGACCCGTTCCTATTTTACGTGATGACCGTGACCGATGCGTATGGCTGCCATGTCATTGGCTACTTTAGCAAAGAAAAGGAGAGCCTGGACAATTACAACCTGGCCTGCATCCTCACGCTCCCGCAGTACCAGCGCAAGGGCTATGGTCGCGCCTTGATTGCATTTTCGTACGAGCTGTCCAAGGCCGAGGGCAAGATTGGGTCCCCCGAGAAGCCTTTATCGGACCTGGGGCTGCTGAGCTACCGAGCGTTTTGGTCGGAAACGTTGATTGACAAGCTGGTGCAGTTCAAGGGTGAAGTGTCCATTGACGAGCTATCCCAGATGACCTCATTTACTACCCAGGATATCCTTCACACGTTGCAATCCATTGACGCCCTCAAGTACTATCGCGGGCAACACATCATTTGCCTCAATGAAACCGTGGTCGAAAACTACTACAAGAGTCTCAAGAAGAAGCGGCGAACCATTGTGCCAAGCGCGCTCAAATGGAAGCCCCCACATTTTTCGGCCGCTGAACTCCGGTACATCTAAGTCGTGTTGGGCCCGTATGGGTTGGGGCCTCTGTAACTATAGCCATAAATAAGGCGCGTCAGTCCTGCCGTGTTTGGTGTCATGGCATCAATCAATAAACCGCCTTGAATGTGCTTGTGAATTATTTATTAGTACACAAATGGCCACTGCGAGTGGCGTGGATTCGTTGCTGCCTACAGCACATACACAAGCACAGACATGCTATTTTCTTTTTCCCTCCTATACTCTATGCGGGTTTATTGTCAAGGGGTGGTACGGAATAGGCTTTGCTAAGTCGACGCATCCGGGTTCCCGGTGGTGCGGTCAAACTGTAGCGATCGAATCACAAACCATGCGCCCAGACCAAAGGCCGTCACCCCAACCACAGTTTTCCATGCGGCCACGGGTGGGGGCGGTTTGCGGTCCGGTTCTTCGCTAAACGGGGTCTTGAGCCTCTCACAGCGCGATTCCAAGTCTTTGCGATGGCGCGAGCGGTGGGCGCTCAATGGCCTTGCACCGGGTATCGGCTGTCGGGGCAATCGCAGGGTCAAGGTTCGGTACGGAATGGAGCGCAGCATGGTGAAAGTGGAAAAGGCATGGACAAATACCAGTAAGCCGACCCAAGGCAGTGGTTGGAAGTTCCCTACGTCAAAGAATCAGAAAGGTAGAGTGAAGCAGGAAGAATTCCGGTGTACAGGAGAAAAAGGCAGTGAAGTATTCACAAGAGTCCTAGTTGCTGGCACAGATAGCGTATTAAAACCAAATAGCCCTGCTTCCGCTGCGACAGAAATAAAATGCCTTACAAAAACCACACTTGAGAGGACATATGAGGGCATGGTGCAGCCTTGGTGCTGCAAAAGTAGTATGGCTTTTGGTACGGGCACTCTCATCGTTTCCTTTTGGTAGCCTCTGTGGAGCGATCGAACAGCTGGACGAGATCCAGTTCCCTTATTTTTTTTGTGCTGCCTGGCCAAACCGTCATTGATTTCCTTTCATTTTTCGGTCATATCACCGAACCCTGTCTTTTACTTCTTTACCATTTCGAAACTATCTCGGCCCCTTGGTACCCAAGGTCCAGTGGGAAAATCCCCATCGACGGTAGGGAGGGAAAGGGAGTTGCGGGTGCCCACCAAACAATAAACGGTCATCCACACCTAAAATATCACACGCCAGTTCTTTTTATTCATTGCGTCATTCCAAGCGAGCTTTAGGAAAATATTTATAAGTATAACAGACGGTCCAGCAATGACCCGTCCGTCATTTAGCTATTGCGTTGAGCCCATAGCCGAGCTTCATCTATGTAGATAGTCAGGGTGGACAAGCACTGCGAGCGCTCCAACTTGGGTAAAGTGGTCGATTCCTGCACAGCCTTGGCCCGCTGTTCGAGTTTTTCGAGGTTGCGACGAAAGGGGCAGTCTCGAGGTTGGTGGGGCAATGCACCACTGGCATCGTCCGTGGCAAATACTGCGCCGCATAGCAGGCAATTCGAACCCTTGGTGTGGAGGCGTTGAAGTAGCGCTTCGACCGAATCCGTGGATGCAGCTATGCTAGCAGTTGGGGTCGGTGCAGACGCAACGGGTGTTGCCACCTCTGGGGAATTCATTTCAACAATAGCGGGGCTGGATGAAGTCCTGGTTTGAGTAGCAGCTGGCGGTGCTGAAGTGGTCTCTAAAATTCCACTAGGTGGGTGGGACCGGGGTGAAGGGTAGCCACCAAACGCTGGGCTCAATGGTCGTGGCTGTATCGGCAGCGACGCGGTAGGTGTAGTCGGGCTATACGTGGCATAAGCCTGCGGCGGCATGGGACGTGCGTACATCACGTTCCCAGTGGAAAACCCAGGAGGAGGAGGCCAGGTATGGGCGTGTGCGGTGGAAGTTGGTGGCCAAATCTGTCGGGAAAAGGGGGAATGAAGTGTCACGGGTTGACCAGGCGTCACGGAGAGTACCCCAGTATTGACATACACGGTTGGAGCAGGCGCTGGTAGTGACAACGGCTGGGCAACCAACGACGGGTTCGCGTGGTACATATACGCCAGATACAGCCCATATTGGGCACGATACCAATCGCAAAAGCCACGGAAGCCCGACGATCGGCCCAGCGATTGCTGCTGGTAAAACATGTGTTGGATCTTTTTGATAAAATCGCGTCGAAAGATCAACGGGCAGGCCAACAAGTGCCGTGAGCCACACGCAGGGCATGGGAGCGTGGGCTGGGTAAATTGGTGGCCCCGTTGGATCAGCTGGATGGCTTCGTTGTAAAAGTTCAATAAATCAGGCGGCTCCACAAGGTCTGACTCCAAAGCAGTACTGGCCTGTGCTGGTGTCATGTGCGCAGCTGGCACGGATTGCGGTGGCATCAAAAAGAGAGGTCGAGTAACAGTTTCTCCCTTTGGGCGCGTGGGGAGAGTTGGCGCCCGAGCAATGGGCAGCTTAGGGTTGGCTATGGCAGCAGGCGTGGTGGCGGTCAACGAGGTAGGTGCTGGAGGCGTTGGCGTGGTGGCGGCGACGGAAATTGGCGCAGGGACCTGTTGCTGCTGCTGGGTTGTCATCCATTGCACCAGGGTATCTCTCAGGGGTGTCGTGGTTTTACCACGCTTCAAGTGATCTGGAGCTCGATGAGGGAGGCAATAGCCACGTGGAATGTTAAGCACGGACGCTTGAAATGGTCGATTGGAAGCAGCGGGTCGTGCTTGACTGCCAGTTAGCTGACTGAAATGAAACAGCTGTGATGGCGTGGTGACTGCTGCTGCAGGGGATTGTGACGTTGGGGCCGGCTGGGTGGTCGCTTGTTGCGTTTTCTTGTACTGCTGGAGCCAGGCAAGAAACTTGCTGCGGTTCGCTTCAGAGCTGGATGCAGCTGTTGAGATGGACGGTGTGGGACGGTTGGGCATTGCACTGGAACCATTCCCCTGGCTACCCTCGGAATGGTTCGTCCCTTGAATTGAAGCAGGCGTGGTGCCTGGAGGCTGCGGCGCGTTGGCCTTGGCTGACTTAGGCATGGAGCGGGTGCCCAAAGCATAGTTGACTTTTTTCGTCACCCGATGGCCGCGGCCGTACTGCGCTTGGCGAGCCTTTTGCCGCTCCAGGGCGTGGTGGTGCTGATCTCGTAACAAGCGGTCCCAGAACTGCTCGTCCAAAGCCGGTGACTTATCGGTGTTGGTAGTGTCCTGCGATGGGTCGTCGACAGGGGCCAAGGTCCCGGCAGCGCTCCCCTCCGAGGCATCCTGAATCCAGATTTTGGCAAAGGCAAATGTGTTGGTGGTGGGGCGGGGCGCGTTGGGGGTGCGTTTGGCAGTTTCTTCAGCCTCCACCATTTCCTGCGTGGTCTTGTCCAAGAGCGTCTGAATATCTTGAGCGGAATAGTCCATTGACTTGACCGCTTTGGGTTCGCCAGCGTCCTCCGTGGAATCTTCGGCAAATAGTGCCTGGGCGCCATACTGGAGGATGCTTTCAATATCCACCGCATCCAGCACATCTTGGTCCATTTTCTCAATAATTAGGTGGTCCATCACCATCTTCTTCTTACCCACCTGCACAATGCGTTCTTCAGCTGACCCACGCGTAACTAACTTGAAAGCCATAACCCGTTTGGCTTGGCCAATGCGGTGGGCGCGGCAAATTGCCTGCAAATCGGCGTGCGGATTAAAGTCCACGTCGTAAATAATGACCACGTTAGCGCCCGTCAAGTTGAGGCCCACGCCCCCCGCGCGCGTCGTCAACAAGAACACAAAGTAGGGCGAATCCGGTGCATTAAACAAGGTAACCCGGCGTTGGCGTTCCGACGATTTGGTGGTCCCGTCTAGGCGCAAGTACGGCAGCTGTTCTCCGGTCAAATAATCTTCCAAAACGTCTAAAATACGGGTCATTTGGGAGAATATCAACACGCGGTGGCCACGCGTTCGAAGTATGGGCAGCATGGTGTGCAAAAGCTTGAGCTTGGCGCTGGCCTCGATCAAATGGCGATGCATGGCCTGGCGGTCTGTCAGAGTTGGTTCGACGTCGGGCAAGATGTACGGGTGCCCCATCAACTGCCGTAATGTCATGAGGATATTGTGTAGCGACGTGCGGCTGGGTCCACTGGGCTTTGCTCCCGGTGCATGGGACCCAGCGTTTGCATGGGTGCTGGCCGTCTGCTTCTGTTGCAGATGCGCAATTTGTTTGGTAATGGTGGAGAGCAGCTCGTAGTTGCGACTCAGGGTCGCCTTGTAGAGGCTCTTTTGCAGCGGGGTCATGCCCACAGGAATAATCACCTCATTTTTGGCGGGTACCACGTTCCCCAGGACCTCGGCTTTGGTCCGCCGTAGAAAGTAGGGCTTTAGCATGTTGTGGAGCTCGGGGATCAGGTCCTGGGTAAGGGTCTGGTACTTGGCCTCGAGGCTGGCCACGTCGCCAAACCGGCCACGGTCCACAAAACTCATCAGGTTAAACAGCTCTCGCAGGTTATTTTGCAAAGGCGTGCCCGTCAACAGGACAATCTGCTCAGCGTTGATCCGGTGCAACTCGTGGAATAACTTGCTCTCGTCGTTTTTGAGGCGGTGCCCTTCGTCCACCACCAAGCATGGCCAAACAGGTACCAAGCTCGCTAATTTGGCCCGGTGGGTCATGGCCATCTCGTACGTGGTTACCACGACATGGCAATTAAGCCGCGCCCTAGTCAGAGCCGAAGCGGGCGATGGGGCGCGTGATGCCAACCAATAGTCGAGGCCCTCTGGGGTCAACGGTGGCTGGTGGAACTCATAGTGATCGATCAAATGGCACGAGTCGGCGTTGCCGTGGAATGGCACCACCACCAGTTCGGGCGCCCAGGTCTTAAACTCCGTGACCCAGTTAGAGAGCACCGAGTTGGGTACCACTACCAAGAACGGGTACACGCGGGGGCCGGGCGCATGTGGTGAGCGCGGTGGAGAGGCGCCCGAATTGGCGATGGACTGGTGAAAAAGTGTGGACAAAAAGGCAATAACCTGGATGGTTTTACCTAGCCCCATTTCATCGGCTAAAATGGATGAGCGACGCTGGTGCCACTGGTAGCACAGCCAATTGAGCCCGTCCAGTTGATACGGCAAGAGCTTGCCATGTTTGAGAAATGCCGGTTGCTGGGTGAACTCGCAAAACAGAGGTAGTAGATGCTGATTTCGCGCATCCGGCGGGAGCATGTACCACGACGGCTGGTAACGCGCTGACTCTGGCGAGAAGGTATTGATGCGATGCCAAAACGATGACACGCAATCCAAGTACACGCGGTACTGAGTATCACCTCGGGTCAACGCGGGAATCCACGTGGCATCGGAGTAGGGCAAACCACGCCATTTCACGTACACCCGGGTCAGCGCCATGTGCTGTCGCCCAGTGGACGCCAGCGGGATGTCCCGTAACTCGTTGGGCGCCAGAGCGCGAATCTCCATGTCCAGCACCCGCTCGAGCCGAAGATAGTCAGGCTGAATGGACGTCTGATCGAACCAGAATTGCAACGTGGGTTGATCCATCAGGTACAGCAAAGGGTTAAGGATGGGCTGTGCTCGCAAAAAGGCGTACTTGAATGAATTGCGTTCCTCAGAAGGCGACCGCAGGGTGCGAATGTGGCGGTCGGTGACGCGCAAGTACCACTGCTGCAGCAACTGGTGCAGTAAACAGCACGTGGCAGTGCCCTTGACCAACCAGTCCGAGGACCGTGACACAGTATCGGTGGGCGCCCCCCAAGTCTCGGATTTCAAGGGAAAAAACTGCTTGGCAAAGGGATCCGCGGGCGTGGTGGCGGCGGTAGTCAAATACTGGTGCCAGGTTTTTTCAACGCAGGGAACCATGGCGCCGCGTCGGCGTTCAAACCCGTGGATTTTGGACCACGCAACGTGGGCCATCCAGCCATAGGGCACCCAGATGAGGTCGCGGTACCCCGTGGGGGTAAGCGATATCAAGTACCAGGGGCCAGGCAACAAGGTTTGTGTGGTGTGAAGCGTTTCCATTTCCACGTTGGTGGGAAGCGCGGCGACATCTGACATAGCTTGGCAGATGTGAGCCGATGTCAACCCAGCGTCGGTGGTAGCTGCAATGATCCCACCCCCCGCTTGCCATTGCGCTCGGCAAAACAAGCACTTCCACATGTCAACCTTGAGCGCAAGGATATCCTGACGATCAAACAATGGACGAGTGTCATTTATGGCGTGTTGCAGCTGCGCATCCACTAAAGACCATGGGTTGCCGGATGGGAGCTCGGCATCGGTAGTTATATCAGCACGGACCACTGCAGCTAGGCGCGCCACGCATGCCGGGTGAAACGGCGCTTGGCATGTTTGACATATCAAAAAATGAGCAGGTCGTTGCATCGCGACACGTGTTTTGGTCGAAGGTTTGTGGTACGAGAGTGAGTGCGCTAATTCTCGCTCTTGTTGTCGTTCCCGAGGCCCGGTGCACAGGGTGCAATGGATTCGGTGGGCATATTGGCGAATGACTTGGTCCTGCTCCTCAGCTGAGTAGTGGATCCAGGGTTTGCACGACGACAGATAATCAGAGGTTCGAGGTTGCACGGGGACTGTATTGTTCAACGCACTTGATTCATTCTCAGATGGTATTAGCGACAAGAGAGGGTCAGAACTCATGTCAAAAAACGAGTCAAAGAGGTCTTCCGAATCGGAGGACAGCGATGAGGCCAGCGAATTAGATCGTTTTTGCTCCAGCCGTCGGCGCTTTCGGCTCGTGGTTGTTCCGAGGCCAAGGCAATGAATGCCATTGTAAAACGCCTTCAGATCCAAACTGGACTGCCAGCCCGGAAGCTCGATACTTGGGTCATATATTAGGCTGCTAGCTTCGACTTCGTCTTCTGCCTTGTCGGATGGTACCACCACAACAGGCGTTAAAAATTGGAGTGCAGCTGCACCGGGCACATTCTGCACGAGCTGCTGTCGTAAAGGGTGACTTGGCAACGGGGAGGAGGTAAGTGAAAGTCCAGAACTAGCGGTTTTGCCATCGTCCACGATTTTCTGGTTAGACACAGGCGGGGTTACTGTTTTTGTTGGCATATTCGTGGTTTTGGGTTGCAATGGTGGCGAGGACCGCATGGTTAGAGTGCAAGGTGCGCTGGGTGTTGTTATGGTTGGCGTGGGTGCTTCATTGGTCGATGAAAGTGCAGTGGGCGGTACAACCGGGGTCGCTGCTATGGGCACGCTATCTGGTTTTGGTGGTGGTGGGCGAGCATGCGTGCGTTTATGGGCCAGCGCTGGAGGCCGACGCACAGGCCCAGGCTTGCTTTCTAAAAAGCGTCGGTGCTCGTACGCTTCAAAGAGCGGATAAAAATAGGTTGCTGCGGCCAAGGGCTCCCAGGTCACCGCGCCGGTGCTCCACTCGACCTGAATGCGCACGCGTCCAAACCGGTCCAGAGCGCGGTCCAAGATGGCAATGACGCGCTGGGATTGAAATCGCTGGCGCATGGCTTGGCCGGCACGGTTCATTTGGTCTCGGCAGAGACGTTGCACGCTGCTGGGTGGGCTTTGAGCAGCACTACTGGCGGGGTCATCGGACGATCCATACAGAATGGCAGGCGACGACGGGCGGAACTCGCGTTCTGCAGAAGTGGCAAGGCCATAAAAGTCTTTGGCAGCATTCAATAGGCGCATGGCGCTGGGCTGAGAGTCACCGGTTTGGCCAGGCTTGGCATGAGGGTTCTCCTGATGGTACTGCTGCTCGAATCGCTTTATCATGGGAATGCAATAAGCAAGGTTCTGCTGCAGCTCCCAGGTGCTATCTGCCATGGGATACGAGCGCCATTTGACCAGGTAGTACATGCCATCAGCACGCTGCTTTTGGCCCAGAATGGCTTGGACTTCATACTCATCCTGACTACCACTATCTGACATGGAAGGACGAATAGACCAAAGAAGCAATACTTGGACCAGCTTTGCAATCAGGCACTAACAGTCATGCCAATTAAGTAGTGTGAGAGAAAAGATAGTAAACTATGGCTAATATGCCAATAATAAAAAATAAATGGCGCAAAAAGGGGGCACCAATGTATTAAACAGGCAACATAAAGGAGCAAAGACAAAAACTGGGAGTGAAAAGATTGAGGAAAGTCAAGTAGAAACAAGTGTGCTAGCAGGGGGCTATAAAGTGGTCAGCTGATTCTATGGAAAAAATTTTGAGTAAAGACCTAAAGATAAAGGAAGGCTAAAGAATACTAACTCTTGCTGGACATTCTTTAGCCTTAATATGGCCCTAGCCATATGTACTTGTTTTTAGCTAGCTACCAACACCTAATTGTATTCTATAGCTGGTTAGCCCATCCAACTGGTTATAGTAGGTCCTAACCCTAAGCCCATTACCACCTAGCTGTACCCATGATCATGTTAGAAAGTTATAGCTAGGGTGGACCATGAAAGTTAAACCAAAGTAAAACATTTACTACCAAGTTAAGCCCTTTAGGCTAGTGCCAAATCATTGCCTTTAGATAGGGCTAGTGCTGAGGAGCCTAGTAGCTCCATTTGCCACATTAAAGCTAGCAATTAGTAAAGGTGACTATGATGGTGCAGTGGAACAAGATTTATATGGCCTCATTCAGCTGTTCCCTCTGCAGCTGACTACTGATAGCATCTCAGGCAGTGGCTAGCTAGCAGGCTGTAATTGGTAATCCTCCTGTCCATTTGTTTAGGCTGTGGCAACTGTCTGCACACTACAGCTAGGCGGCATAGTGTGCATCAATCCTGGTACTGATGAAATAGACTGGTTTGCTGCAGCCTGCAGTTGATATCAGGGTATGGCAGTGTATGTACAACCTTAATAGATAGGAGCTGCTGGGGAGACAGTGACCACCAGCCTTGCCCAGCTCCTTACTTGAGGAGGCCATGGCAAGGCTGGGGACAAGAAAGCCACCTACCTCTTGCTTTACTTGGCAGTTCTTTGTGTGGGAGCCACTTATGGTTGTTTCTGCTGATGCATGGTGCTATATGCTCTGTGCTAAGGGTTTATTGTTTGAGCAGTTGAGTACATCCACTGCTCATTGGGCTAATAAAGGAGAACATCACCATGTATTAGCTTATGCTTTCTCACACAGACACTAGAGAGCAAAGAGGATCTGAAGATACATAAGAATCAATGATTGCCCCATGGTTGTACTTGTCTTTATTGAACTGTTATGATTCAGGTGTGTGGGATGGCTAGGGGCTAGTTGGATAGCCCATGACACTGAGGGATAGAGATGAAGAAAGAATAAAAAGACAAGACTACCATTTATTGCTGAGTAGCAGGTGGTGAACACACTGCTGTATCTGAGAGACAACACATCCTTATTTATATTCGTTGCTGGCTATACTTTGTGCTTGACCCTTTGGCACTGGTGTTCCTAGTTGTTCACTACACTAAGCTAACTACCTTTTCTGTGCCAAGGGTTCTCTGTGTTTTTGCAAACCCTGTTCATCTCTGTGATTGCCATTAGCCACTCACCATGTAGTGCTGGGTCTTGGCTGCAAACAGTGTTCCTAATGCCAGCCCTAGTCCTTTGATGTCACTGGGTGTTCCAGCTCACACTGCAACAGGACTATTAAAAAACTACTAGACTAGCTACCATAGCTTGTGAGTTATTAGCTGATATATAGAAGTAGGTGGTGGCATTAATGTATTGTCACAAAATTCGGCCGAGCAGGACCAACAACAATAAATGATGGAGTAAATCACAGGTATTTATTCAAGCCTTAATTTGCCTTGATGGCTAAGGGCTTGTCTTTAAATAGTTGGCCTGCTGGTGTGGCTGGGGCTGTGAAGCCCTAGCAGCTCACTGATGCCAGCTAGGCGGGGCCAAGGGAGTCTGGTGATTTCCTGCTCCCCAGCCTCCACCAAGTTGGGAGACACAGTAAATGTTGGGCAGCCACTGGCAGGGTGATCCCTGCTGACTTTGGGTGGCAAGGCAGCGATTATTACCCAGATACATAAAGAACAGCGAATACATTACTTGATAATCTAAGTGTTTGAGCATAACGTAGCACTGCACGCAGTGGCCACATATATAGTAACAATAGCATTTTGTAAAATGCCATAAGCATCCAGTCCAGATAGCCACAGAATACTGTTGTCAACTGCAAAACTGCATATTTAATTGGTCTAGGTCTGCGGCTTCTTCCTCTTGGGCTGTGCAAGCTCATCACAAGCCGCTTGCAATACCTTGTGACATTTTTTAACGATTCTCTTCTCATATCTGACGCGGGCGTAGAGTGGGTCATAATTGTTGCCACGGTTGGCCTTCAAACGACATAGTTCAAGTGAAGGTCCCACTAACGTTGCGCCTGGGCATTTACGATACTGAAATAAAGCCAAATATAGCTTCAGCGTAAGCTTTCGTAAATTTAAAACGCCAGCTAGGGGCTGAAAGCATTCAACAATTCGATCAACAGTATATAGACTAGCCATTATTAAACGTTTTTCTGATGCAACGTCCGCCATGGAGCCCTTCAGCCACCGATGAAGCGTTGGTTTGGGCGCTGCGGGATCCATTGGTCTGGCAGAAAGATTCGATGCAAAACCATAAGTGCCGATCCAGCAAATGACGTAGAGGAGCGATTCCCAGTCGTCGAGGGACGTGCGCTCCGTATCGTTGTTCTCCAAATTGCCGATGCTCATAAACGGCAACGTACCCGTGCGTTCGGATTGACCAGATGAGGCCTTGAGGCTCAAGGGAACGGCGTTATCGAAGTCAACGAGCATGCCTCTCACCGCGCTGCCCTGGCGAACTACCATGATATTGTTGGTGGATATGTCCCGGTGGAAAATCTTGCATTCGTCGTACAGCTTTCGATGGCACACCATCACGTCGGCCAGCACCTTGATCAGGTCGTTGAAGTTGTCCAGCGTGTCCAGACGCTCGGCTAGCGGCGTCATCACTATGCGTCGATGCACACGGTACACCGGCGATGGCGAGTCCGTGTCAGGCAAACGCAAGGCATCGTCGATGGCACCATATGCCAAACGCGTATCGTCACGCTCCAAACCACCGTGGCCACCTTGTCAAACGCTGCCACCGATGACGAGTTTGGGATAGGGCACACCCAGGCTGTGCTTAGAGAAATGCTCGTCAATCTGGCGAAGCAGCGTGATTTCACTCCGCGGATCCTGGCCTGCTGCATTAGGGGTGGACACGGGCCACGCATCTTTGATAAACACCGTCGCATTGCCACCCGGTTTTGCTGACGCAGAAAACGACACCGTACAGCGACCGAATAACGACGGACGGATAAGCACCGTGTTGCATTTGGCATAAAAATTGCGCCTTGTTAGCGTGATACCAGCGTCGTCGAAGCACTCAATCACCCAGTTCTCTAGATCAGAGTCATAATGGAGGGTGGGGTTCAGTCCGAATTGAGCGGGGCCAGCCAGTGACCAATAGACAACAAACTGGGTAAACCGTTCACGGCCAGCCAGCGTGCGCAGGTCAATGGCTTTGGCTCGGTAAATATGGTCCCGCCCAAACAGGCACACGTACGCGCAGGTATTGATAATAAAGACCGACCACGCAAACCGACGGTTCGGCTGGGTGGCATACATATTCAGAACATATCGCGCCAGTTAACCGCATGTATTGACCAGCGTGTCGGGGCTCGGTTCGCTACCTATGGTGATGGGAGTCGTGACCTCCTCCACTTCAACGGCGGCCACGATATCCTGCCAGTGCGCCACTGGTGGTGGGGCTGGGTAGCCATCGGTTGGCACTTCTCGTGCAGCGATCGCGACGTTCGGCCGCTTGTTATTATCCGCACCTATTGGCACGTAGTCAAACTCATCAGGTGACTGCAACAGGCGCGTCTGCTGCCGAACTGGGTGATTGGAATCCAGCCCACGCACACCGTCATACACCGCGCGCGCGCACACGTCCAAAAGATACTGTACCTCGGGATAGACTGCCTTTTCGTCCAAGATTATCCCGCTCATCAGGTTTGTAAGGTGACCTGATTGAGGAGTCAGATGGCCTAAGTTGCACACCTGGTAGTGAATCTGAATGGCTCGATCTGCGGCATCAGTATTGCGAGGTATCGCTTGCTTCAGCAACAGCTCAACTTTGACCACCACCGTATATTTCTTGACCTGGTCACTCAATTGGTTGCTGATTATCTCGTCCGACTCGGTTTCGCACATACTGGAGCCCACATAGATGACTGGCTCCATCGTACTCGCGCCCATAGCCGCCCGTTACTGTTACAAAGCAGGTGGGGCAGAGCCCTTTTTGCGAATACTGCGCAGTGGCATTTTTGGGAAATTTGTTTCCTGTCATTCTCCTAAACGCCACAAGGAGATAATGCAATAACCACGAAAGAGTACTGTTTTGGTCAGTATATGTAGGCGGTAAGCTCAACAGATAATGACCGTTGGTCATACAATATTTTCTCGATAGTTCACCGCGATGTGCGCAGCATTCAAACACTTACCGACTTTGGATAGGCCTGGGTTTAACCCTTTGGCAGGTATTGTAGCAGTCTGTTAACCGTACTACAACAATGTCGCTATTGATAAGGATACAGTGTTGTGTTCAAGTAAAGGGTGCTTGTGTGTTGGAATGGATAGCCGACAGTGTTGGGAAGTGCAATGAGTAGAGCGCTAGCAGACAGCAGTGCTGCCGAAAAGACGTTTATAATATACACAATGGGGTGAGGAAAGAGAAAGAACGAAAAATCACTGTCGGGGGAGCCTTAACCAGCTGATGCGAACAAAGCATGAGCCCTTATCATGGCCTGTTGTTGTGGTTGCTGAGGCCAGCCTTTGTCTATCTTTCGGTGGTGCGTTTGCACCTGTGCCCAAACACGGCGCCTTTGTCCGCTGAGCCACGCATCCGGAGCATTTAGTTACCGAGCAAGGCCAGGTTATCAGAGATAGGGAAGTTTGGCTGGCGGTTGGGTGGGCGCGCGAGCGTCGTTCAGCTCCTTTGCGTGGACCTTGCAGACACAGCACTGGCCAGTAACTACGTTGTATGCGCCAGCTTTAGCAATCGCAGAATATACAAAAATAAGTGGTTCGGGTTTAGGTTCGCTGCATGTCCACTAAAAGCTTATTTTTATTTACCCGGCTAACGCTGGTATGGCTTAAATCTCTGACAGGAGGTGTGTAAGCCTATTCCTGCCCTGAATAGCCACGTCTAGAAAGCATGCTGAAGCAAAAGAGTGCAACTAGCTCGCCCTCAGATGCTAGAGGACACACCTGCTGGCCGCGGGCCGAGAATAAATCAGGGAGCCGAAAGAGAAAGTGTACAGAGGGAGTGCGAAGGCACTACTAACAGAAAGGGATATGGAAAAGGTGAGGAGCATTACCCGGCACTAGTCAAAGTTGTCCTCCCAGGGCCCGTCAAGTAATAGCGCAGAAATGTCTTCTGCAATCAGGTCAGGACATCATTTTCAGCGCAGTCGTGGTCGAAGATAGGGCCCAGACCAGCCTGTGCCAGGCAGCGTTATAGGGCGTGGTAGATGCATTAGGGCCTTGGCGAGAGTCAGAATCGCTCTAGGGATAACCGCCGCAGTATCAGGTGGAGCAGCAGCAGCGGGACTGAGGCGGCCATCCCGCTTAACGGCGCGATGCTGACCGCTGCCCTGCGTGCATTGATCGACCAGGCGCCAACCATGGAGCACTTGGGCGAAGCCACCCCGGTCCCGTGATTGTATGCGCCAGGCGGTGCTTCTCTGCCTGGCAAAAGTGTAAACAAACCGTCGAGCCAGGCGAGGGGAACGCTGCCTGGCCAGAGTAATAGTGCCTGAACAAGAGCCTTTGCCCTGCCCACAGCAGGCTCTTGCACGCATGGAGCAGGCTTTGCCCTTCTCTCTGGCTCTGCTTCTGCTCACTTTGCGTCCAATGTATATTATTCAAGTGGCTCTTTGAGCACTGTGCTCTACTGGCGTTCTCCCTTCACCGCATTCTTCCACTGTGCTTAGTCTCCGCTGCACTACGCATCGCCTCGCTGCATTCCACCCGTTTATTCCACCACTGCCTCTAGCCACGCTTTTCTTATCGTTTGCCGTTCTCCAATGGCCGCCACGACCCGACCCAACACCCCCACGGGGCAGGCAGGCGGTGGTAAGTGTGTAAGGCGCTGCACCCCGACTACAATGAGCCACGGCCCGTTGTCCGCTCAATGACCCCAGAGACTAACTGCCACGCCAGCATATCCTGTCAACACTGTTCTACGTTGTGCTTTTGCTGTTCGAATTGCGTGGCCAGCGCCCATACCCCCAAACCAAATAGCGGACAGTTCCACCCGTCGCAACTCTGCCACGTCTCGCAAGTCAGCTAGCGCAACACCTGCTAAGCACAAGATTTCCAACCACGCCACCTATCGAAACTCTGGAGCGGGCGAGGCCCAGGCGAGCCAGACCGTCAACGAGCACTTGGACGCGCAATGCAAGGGCAACACGGTGGTCGTCGATGCCGCTTTGCTGTTGGCGCACGCACGGCCCAGAAACGCCGCTGCCGCTGCACGTGCCGATCGCATCTACGCAACGCTGCGCGACTCTACTCAGCTCACCGACTTCACTGGCGACCTGCAAACGCTGGTGGAGGGGCGGTGCGCAAACGAGAACGCGACGTATCCGGGGATGAAGCAGTTCTTTGGCCTGATTGCGCGCGCAGTGTACGACGACGTGGCGCAGTTGAGCCACACCGACTCAGTGCGGCAGGAGACGCGCCTCTTGCAGTCCACCGACAGCTGTGACTACGCGCCCAAGGGCTCTAACAACCGCAATCAGCCGGACATACCCATCATTGCCCAAGCGGTGCCAGACAACGGCTTCCCCAGCGTCGCTGTCAAGGCAGCGTGGAGCAACATTGCGTTGGTAGTCGAAGGCAAGTGGGACAAGGGCAAAGCCAGCGAGCCTGCCCAAACTACTGTGGATGGCGCGTGCGGCCAGCTGGCCCGCTACATTTTGAACCTGTACACCAGCCAGCCGAATCGCCAGTTTGCCTGGGCCCTTATCACGTACAACACGTTTGTGTACGTGTGCTTATTCGGGCGCGACCGCGTGTACCGCACACAGGCCATCGACCTGTCCACGCTGCCTGGCCGACAACTGTTTGCCCAGCTCGTCGTCTTTTGGTCGCTGGCTGGCCCGGCGCAGTTTGGCCTTGATCCAACAATGGAGTTTGACGCCACGACCAAGCGCTGGACCATCCAATGCTTCGACGACGCCTGTACCAACAGCTCGCCCACACCCCAAGTGTACTACGCGCCCACGGACACCATGTCCATCCGCCCGTCGCTCTCGGCGCACCATGACGTTTTTGGCATCGAAGCAACCAAACGGCGATCCGACCGTGTTCATCAAGGACGCGTGGCCTGTGGCCTCTACCAGTGCAGCCGACGACGACCTGCGCAGCGAAATCGTGCTCCTTCGCCACATTCGCCAGCAGTTTTCTGGCAGGAATGACCCGGGCGTGCCATATCCGCGCCTCGAGATGGGTGGTACGGTCTGGCAGTGTAACCCCGGCCAGTGGGAGCAGGACGATGGCACCACGGCCTATGGCAAGTTCGAAGCCGCGCTGCCTCCGCAGGACCCAGAATCGGCCGCGCCCGTCCACCGCGTGCACCGACGCATGGTGATGACGCCGATCGCCAGACCACTCAAAACGCTTAAAAACTTTAACGAGCTGATCGTTGTGCTCGCCGACGCCATGGCGTGCCACGGTAAGCTCTACAGTGACTGTAACATTCTTCACCGCGACATCTCCACCAACAACATTATGGTGGTGAGGCACGACGGCAGATTGCGCGGGATGCTTATTGACTTTGACAATGCCATCCACGACGAGGCCCAATCGACACCAGGGCGGCCAGAGCGAACGGGTACGCTCCCGTTCATGAGCATCGGGAACCTGGAGAACAACGACACCGACCGAACAGCGCTGGATGACTGGGAGAGTTTACTCTATGTCGTCTGCTGGCTCGGAACCTATGGGCTCGATGAAAAGGCACGAGTTGGCTCGATGAAACGTGGTACGCCCAAGCTAAAAATCCAGCAGTGGCTGGAGGGCACCATGGTGGACGTTGCGAACGCCAAACGATCGGCCATGGCTACCACTGACACATTTTCACAAATTTCTGATAATTTCCTATCTTTTGATGGCAGGGATTTATTAGAAGACCTTGCAGGCGGTATATATATGGCATTATTTCATCATAATAGTGCGTGTGCTGGGGCCGAAAAAGCTGCTGGACTTGCTATGAAACTACGTCAATTGACTGCCAACAGTGGGGATAAGTTTGATCCACTGAAGGTACGCCTCGATTTTGAACAAGATATTACTGACAAGTGCCAAGGGATTTTACAAGATGCAGCACTCAAAGCACGAGCGGCATTGATGACTCTTTCTTAGTACTGCTAAAGCAATCTATTTCCTCTGCTGGCGGTGCAACCCATACCATACTGTGACTATTCAAATAAAGTCCACTGGTGTGCACCACTGGTATGTGTGCCATAGCACTTTGAACTATGCGTTGGGGGGTTATTGTGAAGAGCACTGTTAGTATGCTTATCGCCAGCTGAATCTTGGTTTAAGCGTCAACTACTTTACATGGCGTTTATGTTGTCACAGACTAGGCCAGGAAGAGCCAACAACCAAGGGCTAAATAGATGTAGTAGTTATTGTAAACATGGCCTGTGCCTCGTTCGGGGCTTGGCCTGGTTTAAATACTGCTAGAACTAGGCACGTCAAGGCTGCGCAGCCTTAGCAGTTCGTCCTGCCTAATTAGGGCCTGGCTGCCTCTCCAGCTGCTGCCTATTGGGTAACAGTATACTGCAAGTCTACTGACAACGGCAAGCAAAATCCTGCTCGCGCATCCATGACAAGTGTATGATTCTAGTGTCTATCAGCTCAGGCGCCTACGGCCGCGTCCACAAGGCCCAGGCATGCAACAGGTAGGTTGGGTGCAAGCTCCAAGGTAAACCTACTAATGTGGCTTTATTGGGCAAGTATTGCCTATAACACACGGTAGTTGGTGGCTCTGTGTGTGGTATGACTATTCATGCTCACCTTGGACCAACCAGCATAGCAAACTGTGTAACCATTAGGCTACGGTCAATTGGCTTTGGCTCTTTATTGAGCACCTGACTAGTATCGCAGAGAGCCAAGTAGTGCCAAGTATCAAATTAGAGATAAATGAGCTTATTAATTTGAAATACCAGGAACACAAGCTAGAGGAACCAGGTACGGGTCTAAATAGCTAGGTATGGGTGGCGTAGAGATACTGTCCACCATCCCGGCCGATTTCTAGCTTTGCTGCCAGTCGGGGCAAAATGGGAGGTCTGGGAACGGGTGACGGCTAGGTCACCTGACTTCGGCTCCACTACACTAGTCCTAGAACAGTCGTGCAGCTTAAATAGAGACTTTGGCGACCAACGTGGATTGATTTTTTGTTGCGAATTTAATATGGTTTAACGGATA
>JANBQA010000247.1:0-19963 GCA_027576955.1 Dimargaris xerosporica
GCGCGACGCACCACCGACCACATCAGGCTGACCCATGTGGGGGGATGCACGAGGTAGAATGCGCCCAGTTTAATGGGGAACCGGTTCTGGATGGCATCAATCAGCAGCTCCAGCGTCATCTTCTCCCCATTCATCATCCCCATACCCCGCATATCCAGCACAATGCAGATGCCCTTGGACTGCAGCGGCCATTGAAACTTGGGACTGCATAACAGCAACTTTTCTAGGTTGGTCCACACCCTTCGGGCCGTCAGGAGACCAGAGGGATCGGCCGTGATCACAGGGGCCAGTTTGGCCATCGCCATCGTCACGACGGTGCGGCCATCCAAGTCGCTGGTGCCAGGAACATTGACAAATGGTTTGGCAGCATCTGGCCCAGTGGACAGCGCCACCGAGACCGCGTGAGAGAAAGTTGGTGCTGATGCAGAGTGTGACAGGCCCAGCCGGTCTGTCCGAAATGCCCAGTAGGTGAGGAGTTGCGTCAGCGCTGGCCGCAGTTGCCCCTTGTGGAAGCGAAGAAATTGGTCGAGAATGGAGTCAACGTGGGTTGGGCAGTCAAAGCAGCTCTCAATGGAATCGAGTAGATGCGGCGCCTCTGTCCGACAATGGAGTCGAAACGCGAACAGCTGCGGGTTATGCGGTGGCGGAGTCGAGGGTGGTGTATTGGTGGGGCTGGATCGAGGGCTACTAATGCGTGGTGTCGCCGGTGAGTTTGACGTGCTCAGCGATACAGTGGCAACGGACCGGGCAGAGTGCCCAAAGCGTGGCTTAAACAGCATGATGGAGAACTACTGTACAGAGCAGATGCAATAAAGCCAAGTGGCCAAGGGTGACCAACCACCGCGATGGAAATGGCGGTTATAGGGATGTATGGTTGCGGGTCTACCAATGGGATAGGCCCACAGGGTGTGCGAAAGAGGAGGGCAAATATTCACGCAGAACTGGGTTAGCCGAGTGAGAGATTAGGGAGGGATAAGATAAAGCGATAAACACCACGTCTATGCTAGGCCCGCCACTCAATGTTGTAGCAGCGACCGTCAGGGTCCACAAAAGGGGTGCTCCAATCAGTATCTAGCAAACTGCAATGGAAAAAAATTGGAGAGAGGCTGCACCGCACAGGCGCGCACGAGTAACGTAATCCAACTCGCCCAGAGGTTGCGGTACCCACGGCCCGCCCGAGTGGGTGCTTTTATACAACCAGGCCGCGCCGCAGAGACCCGTGCTCGGGCAGCCGAGTGTGGTCCCCTTCCCCAATGACGAAACAGGGCCTGTCAAGTCGGAAATAGAAAAAAAAGAAAACAAGACTTACCAACACAGCCACCAAAAAAGGGCAATCGGCAACAAAGGCGTGTCGAGCAGAACTGCCGCTGACCCACGCGGACAAAGCAGACCGCTGGGTTCTGCGCAAAGGCGGTGGTGCACTCACAGTTTGGTGGCTAAACAAACAACAGGCAAACCAAACAGTCCAAAGGTTCCACGCACCACGCCTGCTATGCACGACCCAATGGCGTGCGCGTTCCTCAACCTGTCAGCAGAAGCTCTGTTTCGGCCTGCTCGAACACCGAGGTCGCTGACAATGGCTGCACCAGGCGGACAGGAAGAGGGGCGAGTAATACCCCCAGTCGCTGCCAAGCACAGAAAAAAGATGTCAGCGGACCCTGGTTGGGAACAGAACCAGAGCGAGAGAAATATCCAAAAGAATAAAAAGGTGTGGCGGCTGCAACGGTTTGGCCACCTTTTGACGGGTACCGCTCGGCCAAAAAAATCCAAAACTGGCAAGAGCGAAACAAGGGCGGAGTTTGAGTGGCGAGCGCGACAACCAAAAATAAGCAAAACAAAAACTAGCGGCCTCTAGAGGCGCTCTACCGTGTAGACCCACGAGTGCGCTTGTAACGACGGCGGCTACGGCCGGGTGGATTTCAACCCCAGGCGTCAAGAGATCTCACAATAACCACAGCCAGACGCGTTGGCCAGCTGTGCGACGTTCTTAACAGTGGGCTTGGAAACGAAAGCCGAAGACGTGTAGGTGATGTGGGTTGAGCGGCGTAGGCTTGTACCACGAACGCGCACGCTTTCAGCTGCGAAGTACACAAGGTGCGGGTGATGCCGCGGAGTCAAGGCGCAGGGATTAGGTGGTAAGGTAAAGTGCGTGGCGGCCGTTGGTAGTAAACGCCAGGGCGATATATGGCGGTGGTGTGCAAAAGGTGATAAATAACCCGTGCCTGTTAAGGAATTGCGGCAGAGAAACTTGGAAGCAGCAGGATCGCAAGGGCCGGTGGAAAACGATGCGAACGTGGGCAGAGACACAGAAGCGAGCGAAGGCAAAACAAAAAGATGTTGCGGATAGTATCAATAAATATGGGTAATTATGAAAGAGCGGCAGGTGTGTGCGGACTGAGGGCTTGGAAATTTCTAACAAAGACTATGTATGCGCGCGCAAGGTCATGGGCGACCCTGGCAGCTTATATACCCCCATGCTGTTGCAAAGGTCATGGCGTCGTTTTTTGGGCAACACGGCATCACTTACCCTAAGAACAGGCGCCATCGACCCCACCGGCCACAGAATAACAATGCATTGCGGCGGGATTGCGCTGGCCAATCTCTCCCAACGCAGCACTGTTGTGGTGTTGGGGAGAGGGAGGCCCGTTTCCGGCCAGCTCCGTCAGCGGCCATTGAGTCCCCTTCCTTCCCCTGCCCTGGCTACCCTGACCTGGCTGGTCACCACGCCAACCTGCGTGGGCGCAGTGAATGGGCGTGCCTGGGGACTGAGTTGAGTGGCCGCACTGTGCCTGCGCTGCCGTGGGACACCCAGACAAGATCTTCTAAGCTGGCAGAACGAAGGAAACTGACTTGCCAGTTATGGTAGCAGCTGACTGTGTCAAGGATCATCGCCTTAACGCGCTATCACTCCACCTACCTGCTTTTCGTCCCCCCTCTGTCGCCCTTGACCCGGCTGATTGCCAATGTACCAGCATGGCTGCAGCGGCGGGTAGATTCGTCGTCGTTCATGACGTCGTCATTGCCCATGGCTCTGGGCACGCTCCTCAGGACAATGCGTCAGCCACAAGCGGAATCACCGTTACAGTGACAGTGGTGTGCTAATGCCGAATGCCGTGGTCACAGCGCTATACTCCGATACGAGCCTTGAATTTGTTATCAATTAGTCGGGATACACCGCAAGCTGAGCCACGCAATTGCTGGCCTCGGGGAGACGTGTCTAGGCAGCCAATTGCCCGTTGACGTAATTTGGACCAACGGCGGCTAAGGTGCCTGACCAAGCCGTGTTGGTATATGATCCAAGGACCGTAGTCGCTTCTTGTCCTCCTTTCCCCCCTGAAGAGCAGATTTTAATGCGATGCTCCCCTTTGGCTCCCAAAAATAGCATCCGCTGTCACTAGACGGCAGTAACCGGCTGCCTTTAGCCACTCATCCAAGCCCTGTTTTGGTTTCAGTGCTCCCTCCTGCTTTGATTTTTCTCCTGAATTAACCAAGATATCACCTCGTTTAACAGCACATTGCTTTTTCAGTATTAGGGGTGCTCCATTCAACAAAAAAACTAACCGCACCACCAGCCTTTCTGGATCAGGGCATCCAGCACTGTCAACAATGCGAACCTAGGCACCTTGGCCAACCGCATCGTTAGAAGGCCTGGCAACTTTGGATGCTGAAAACGAAACACCTGGCCAGTGCACAATAGTATCATTGGTGGTCACAATGCGGCCATGTCAAGGGCGCTGGAGGGGAATTGACAGCGGGCACACATGCCCTGGCCTTTTATCTCAATTAAACCAGCCCACCACGGACCCGCGGCCTAGTATAGTAAGTCTAATCGCTGTGGGAGGTCAACCTAGGCTCAGGTCAAAAAAAAGTGGGCAGTCCCTTCCTTGACATGACAAGGTGCATTTGGCAAAGGGTGGAAAAAAACGTATGCCAACTAAACGACGGTGGCGCGGTTGCGTCCGCTTAGGGGCTGCATCCGCGTATCTTTGAGTGCACCTTCCATTATTTCCGTACATAATAGGCAGCAGTACGGATGGGCTCTGAGCGGACCAAAATCAAATGCCTCCTGAACTTGCGCTGCCGCTTTAGCCCTATGCAACTACTGCGTGATGTCGCTTCCCGAATAAAGGCCCTACCTCCACGCAGCACTGTCGCTGGTAGCCAGGGTCAAACGCTAAAAAAAGATGACCAACGGACAGTGATGACCTCGATCTTGCTTTGCCATTTGGGTAAAGAAGTGGATCAGTGGCCATAGCTCTACATTGGTTGGCAACACCAGTTGGCTCACCGATTGAGTCAGGGGCACGCCCTTCCATTCCATTGCAGTAAGGTGAGCAGAGAAGTAATGGACTATGTGTACCTGTACCGCGAGTTCAGCCCATTTAGTGCGTGTCTAAAACGCTACCCGTTGCCATTGGAATGCATAATTTAAAGTATGCCAAAAATATGATATTCCAAGAAGCAATCGACTTATAGCATTAACTAAAGCGTCACAAGGGTACTTGCGTACCAAGTAACACCTTGTCTTCACAACACCCCTGTTTCATTGGCAAATGCCAGGTCGTGAAGCAACAACACCAGTTGTAGTAACGGCATTCCTTCTCACTGATGACCATAGTACGTATCCGGAAGAAGTGCGTCCATTGCAATTTTTTGTGACTGGGAAAACCAGGGCCCACCGTCATGCATTCCAAATAGCCGTGGAAATATAGGGTCTAATTCGATTGGTCATATCCGTGACAAGTCAACGTGTACAGCTCAGCACCAATACCACTTGCTCTCTCCTCCCCCGTGTCAGTTGTACCAATTTGGATACCGCGGCTCATTAATGCAACTGTGAAAAAAAACTTTAAATTACTTGCCACTGCAATAACCCTGCTAATTCCTATTTTAGGGTAAGCCGTACCATTCGGTGAGCGGTGGCTGAATGCTCTACTTGAAACATTTGCACACGCCCCTCCTCCTTTTTTAAGGCTGCTTATTCAGGGCAACCGTGATTAGCCGGGGCTTAACAGCCCGCTATATGCTGCCACTGGCGTCCATTGCCAGGATCTGGTTGTGTCTATTAACTCTTAATTGGTGTACACACAGTGCGTCCCGGCGCAGTGAGGGCCGTGCCAAGATGCTGAATTTGCCTTGTGCGCTTGGGTTTCGACGAGCGTTTTGACCAGGGCACGGCATGCATCACGTGGTGTTTAGATTTGATCCTGCCCTCTCATTAAGAAAGTAAAAAAAGAGCCATGTGGGGCTTGCCTTACGACTTGCCAATGGAACGGCAATTGCGTATCAGTCCAAGTTTCCATGGCTCTAATAGAATTGTCCGCTTCATTTATGCGTGGTTTGGTTCAATTATTTGTTGACCGTAATAATACTACTATCAAAGTTAAACCATGGCAGGCCTTGCTTTGCCCGGTAGGCCATAGCTCTTCCGCCGCCCCGTTGTACCATGGATGTGCTACGCTGCTGGTCAATACGTAGAGCTGCGCTCAGACTTCGTATTGCAAAGTCTGGGCTAGAGCACGCGGGCCGATCGTTTTACCCGACCGTGCCTTGCCACTTTGCCACCCTTGGAGATTCACACGTGCTGCTGTCAATCGCCAGCTCCATTCCGTTGACCAGACCGTATCGCTACCAACCAGGACTCGTGTCCAATCTTCGTCACCAGTGTCACCGTCTCGCTTCACATACACTGCTAGGTTTCAGGCTGTATCCAAACTTGCGCCTGCTGCCAACGCGCTCAACCGCGGCTCCTCAGTGCTTATGGTATGCAACCCAGCCCCGCCAGCTCCGGCAATCCCAGCGCAAGCCAAGGCATTCGCGGTTCCGCTGGCATTCATTATTTAATAAGGCTTTGAATCGGCGCGATGTCGATGCAGCCCTGAATAACTATCATCATCTTCGGCATCATGGTTATCTGACAATGCTACGAAACCGGCATTTTCAGCTGCTGGTATCGCTGCTCTGTCAAGAATTGCCAATGCCGAGTCACACATGCCACAAGTTGACCCCGCCACGCCAAACCCCCACCCCTCTGTCCATATCTGGCTGGATCCTGGCCGTCTGCCATGACTGGTTAGAGCGAATGGGGTTATACCTCGGCAAAGCTGGTTCAAGGTATTCCCACCATAGTCATCCTCCAACCACCGCAGCTTTTTCGAGGGCAAGCCCAGTTTGCTTGGCCAGCGACGCCTTGACGCCAACCAGTGTGACTTTATCCATCCGACCTACCAACCTAACCTTGATTTTGGTTGCCCTGTGCCGAGCCAAGCATCTTCATTTCGCCACCAAACTACTATTGGTATTGCCCACCAGTGGGTATTCACCACCGCCGATGCTGATCAAGGCGCTGTGCGCCTCATTTCAATTGCACCATTACCCGCCCGGTCTGCTGGCATTGGTTCATCTTTCCAACGAGCACTGCATCCACTTGCAAAAGTACGTGTACGACCAAATTCTTCAATACCTGCTGGATCATAATTCCCATTGCTCGATTGGAGAAGTGTGGGACGCGTGGCTAGCATCAGGCAAGGCAGTGACTGCGTACAGCTTTAACCGCATGTTACGATGGCTGGCCAGGCAGCGTGACCAGACCCGTGTGCTTGCTACGTTGGCTGCGCTGCCTACACTCGGGTTAACGTTGGGCAAGCGGGAATACGATACCCTGATCATGTCGCTGGGTCGGATCGGGTGTGTTTCTCAGGCACTTGCAGTGTACCAAACCATGCGCCACGAGCGTCAGGCTCCTCCTGATGTTGCCACGTATGGCATCCTTGTTAATGTGTTGCTATACAACCAACGAATAGCTGTGGTAGAACAGCTTTACGGGCAACTGCGCCAACTCCAAGTCTCCATCGATATCCGCCTATGCATTGACCTGATGGCGTCGTACGCGGTCGCTGCCAACACTGCCATGGTGTACCAATTGCACAAACACTTACTACGAACCGAGGCCCCCATTGACAGCATTGGGTTTAACCGGTTGATCAGTATTTTTGGACGATTGGGGCACATGGACCAAGTGCTCCGGCTGTTCAACTCCATTCCACTAGTATCGTCAAAATCAGCACAGTTGGAAACCTCGCATCTTGTGTCGACCATACACGCGTGTTTGCTCAACCGTGCCCACCTGCTTATCCCTGCCTTGTTTCACCGCTATCAGCACATCGGGCTCCAACCAACGGTAGAGCTGTTCAACGTCTTGATTCGCTATTGGGTTC
Source organism: Dimargaris xerosporica (assembly GCA_027576955.1). NCBI lineage: Eukaryota > Fungi > Kickxellomycota > Dimargaritomycetes > Dimargaritales > Dimargaritaceae > Dimargaris > Dimargaris xerosporica. The sequence continues at coordinate 7,218 of JANBQA010000247.1, forward strand.
AAACCCAGCAATGGACCCAAGCAACTACTGTTCTGACCACCATGGCCAAGGTTCATGTGGAGCCCGATGCAAACACATTTCGGTTCTTGATCACCGGGTTGGGCTACAGTGGCTATTTGGCTGAAGCACTCGACCTATACCTTTACATGGTAAACCAATGTCAGCTTCCACCCTCTCAGTCTTTGCTGATATATTTGATGGTCCAGTGTCAGCGGTCTGGTCTCTGTGACATGGCACGCCATTTTCGGCAACTTTTATTGCCCTATGTGCCAGTCATGGGCGAGCAGGACCTTACGCTATTGTTGCAGCACACGCTTCACGCTCAGGACACACCACTGCTACAGCAAGTCCTTGACGCGGTCTCCGTTGACTCGACCATGGTGTCGCGCACCACTAGCGCTGTGCTGGTCTGCGCCTATTGGAGAGCATGGAAAATCCCGCAAGCATTACAGTGGTTCGATTACCATATGCACCAGAGCCAAGGTTGGTTACTGGACGGCGCAGCAGTCGAGTGCATGGCCCAACTCGCTGCCCTAAATAGTGATGTTGCTCTGATCGATCGTATGTATAACCACCAGCGCTCAGTGAACCTCACTCAAGGCCGCGCATCTCAATCGCTGCTGGAGCTCAGCGGATGGGCTGCCCTTGTTCGTGCTTATACATCGTTTGGTTACCACCAACGCGCTTGGCAAGTTTGGGAGCACGCAGCAATGGCGCTCGAGTTTACTGTGCCTAGTAGCGCTTCCACGGCATCCAATGAAATTTTGGAGCGACGGCCTGGTGTCCAACCTAATCGCAAGAGTCTAACGAATCTAGCAACCAATTCCCCAGATTACATTATTGATGGGTTTCTGGAGGCCATTTTGGAACTGGTTCTAACTACCGCTCGGCCCCACGATGCCTTTGCAGATATTTCTCAACACCCACACATTGCCCATTGGCTGGGCCTTACCGGTGGCATGGATATGGCGCTACCGCAAATTGGCCTGGACCGCATGGCAACGCTATGGAGCAACTTATTCATGCGATGTATCGAGAATCCCAAGCGGTTCGACCAGGCCCTCCTTATACTGACACACTTTATGCCCAAGTTTCAACTTTCACCTACGACCAAACATTTGGACGTGGCGTACCGGCAACTGGTTGTCAACGCCAAGGGTTCCCCGCGTGCCCAAAAAGTGTATCAAGCCATTGCATACCAATTGGCATCTTCCGACCCAACTCTAACTGCTTACTGGCAGCATCTGTGGGATCAACCGTTCAAGGATACTACGACCTGAAATATGCTCTCTTGTATTTCTACATCGATTCTTTGGTTAATTTATTGAATTTTACTGGGAATTTTGATTTGCCAAGCTAATAAAGTGCTATTTTTACATACCAACGATCTTTCAAGCGTAATGCAACGCATCCTTGCAGCCGTTGGGTTAGTCATGACCGGTATCTGGTAAATCCCATCTTGTACAAGTAGAGGGCAACACGTAGTGCGCTGCTTGCACAAGAGGAGCAACGATAGTCGTAGCATTTTTGGCTGTGAGGGGAGAGAGAAAGAGACGAGGAAAATGAGCAGCAACAGGTGTGGTTCACCATTTGCTGTACCCCATGTCCTCCATTGGCACTTGTGCGCTGTTTTTAGAGAGTAGATCAGCAGAATGATAGGGGCTAGAAGCCTGATTTACCCACCACAACCGCAGTGATCCGTCATCCGAGCACGACGCAAGCTACAGGGTACACCGCAGGGGAGTTCATTAATACAGGAATAATGCCAAGAAAAAAAATCAGATCAAAGATCAGCTATCTTGCATCGTAGCTGGGTGCTGGTTGAGAAACATGTGGTGCCTTTCTCTATCTTTTGCCAGAGCCCGAGCCATCGCGCGGCCATTGAAAATAAATAATCAAGGCTATTTGTCCATTTCACAATTAAACATTAAAAAAGATACCAATGCCTTACCTGATCTAGCCGAGTCCGTGACCATGCCACGCCGCCCACTTCTTTGGTATGGGAATACAGCTTTAGAGCAGGTGGAGACTGCAAGGATGGGTGGCTGGGAATGGGCCAAATGTAAACGGTGTGATCCGACGACCCTGCTGTCAAGAACTGACTGTCGGGACTCACGGATAATTTAACGTAAAACGAGTCGCATCGAAAGTTTGGGTCGGCAAAGGACATGAGTGGTTTGGAAATGTTAAAGCTATTGTACATGTATACGCGGTGATCCGTTGCTAGGGCAAACAGTCGGGTACCATCAGGACTGACAGCCAACGAAGAAATTCCACGGGGACGACGCATTGCACCTGGGCAAACGGATTCCGCCCAGGGAGCGGGGTGGGTTTGGTTCATGTGGCGGCCAAGTTGACGCGTATCCCAGTACTTGACCGTACTAGGAAACATGAACAGTAGAGATGCAACAATAAAAAATGCCAAAAAATCATTAGCAAAGGCATTTGTAGTTAATATTTAGAGTTACAATGAGCCTCAAATCTAAAAGATAAATATAAAAACGCAAGGATCGTGTGGATAAGAAGCGCGAAGCATGTCATCCTCAACCCCGCTGTTAAAAATCAACTGTACCTGTTGACAACACCGGCGCTGGCCACGCAGTGATCGCGATGGGGCATATACAAAACAGCCGTGACGCTTTGCCCATTGTTCGCAAGGGGTCTAGCATTGGTCTTTCTGCGCGACAGGCGCATACCTGCCACAACAGGCGTCCGTCCCGATCCTCGGCCACGGGTTCCCAACTGTCCATGCGAGAGCTTCTTTGTCGTCATTGCTGTACGGGACAAGGTCATATTCAATCGCTGAGTGCCAGTGCTAATAGACCGAGGGTTGGCCAAATCCCGTATGGAGTGAGCGGCATGGATAAGATCACTTGGGCGGTGCACGCGCTGATTGTGGTCATTGACAGTGCTGGCGCAGCGTTGGTCCCATATGACAATTTTACCGTCGCGCCCCGCTGATGCAAATGTAAAAGGATTCTGAAAGCTCCATGACACTGACTTGACACTCGCATCGTGCACAGGAAATATCGCCACGCCAAGTTGACGCTCCACGTCCCATAGCTTGACGGTCTGATCCCCCGAAGCAGTCAACAGCTGTCGACCATCTTGACTCCATTGCACGTCAAAAATGGCATTGCCATGGGCGTTCCAACTAGTAAAAAGCTGTGCGGCAGGCTGGACATTGCCGACATCATTGGCAGCGTCCACCCATTGGGAGCCAGTCCTGGTGTCGACTAGGAATAGTGTCCCTTCCTCATTGGCCGCCGCAACTAACGGTGTGGATGCAGCATTGCTGGGCTGAAACTGACAGGCAAATAATGGTGCGCCTCGTTCGCTGACCTGAGCAAACCGGTATACGTCGCAGGGTCGGTGGGTAAAATGTTGCAGATACCGCGTCGCTACCACGGTATTCAATGGTATTTCATAGTTGCTTCGTGGGAACCCCAGTCGCCGTATGCCTCTGGCGGACTGTGGTGGCCAGCGCGCGGTTTGCCGAACTGTGTGGTATAGGGCTGTTGGGAAACCTGGCTCACCCATGGTAAATCACTCAGCAGGTTGAATCGGTCGTCCGCTGCCTCTCCCTAACCGCGACCGCAATTCTTGCCAGAGTTAGTGGACTGACTGCCAAGGGCCGCAAAAATAATAAAAGCATCCAACACAACCAAATAAAAAGAGTCTAATCGAGAGTTGTATAGCAACCAACGACGAGAGCATATAGCGTTTGCTTGGTTATTAGTCTGCCCTAGCTTTGAGTCAGGGCTAAAGACGCTGGTTTCGGACCAAGTAAACAAACCCATTGGCTACCATTGGATTTAGCACTGGTCAAAGTAAACAACAAACGCTCTCGTTTCCCCCATTTCCCACGTGATTTCAAGTTTTTGAACTGCAATGGGTATGTTTACCCTGCTGCTAGTTTCATCGAAAAAATCCCATGGGAGCAATAACCGGCCCGTTATCCCATGGTCTTGTCCTTGACACATTTTTTTGACCACCCGTGGCTGAAGTGAGTCGTTGGTAAAAAAAACGCGTCCCCCGTTGGTCACACAAAGCAAAGGGTCAGTTGGCCAGCACATTCAGCTCACATGGCTGGAGGTGTATACCTGGTGCGTTCTTTTGTCTGCTTGCTCCCGACTTGACCTATTGACACGTTGCCATCATTCTATTTTACTTTAGGGATTGTTAGCCGCTGTGAACTACTAAGCGCACTCACTTCGTGCCCGAGGCTTCGTCTGCACGCCATGGACTCTAATCCGCCACCCGCCACATCCGCGGCGCCCACGAATCCGCCGGCGCCAACACCAACAGCTGTTTCGCCCCAACAAACCCAGGGCACCACCACCTCTCCCACAGCCACTCCCGCGACCAATGGCGGTGCCTCGGCTACGTCAACGCCCAACCCTGCTGCGAAGCCTGCGGTGGCGAAACCCAACTACCAGCTGGCATTTTCGTGCGTGGGGCATCGCAAAGGAGTCTCGTCGGTGAAATTCTCGCCCGATGGCAAATGGCTAGCGAGTGCTGCTGCTGACAAGATGATTAAGATTTGGGACTCGTACACAGGCGCGTTTGTCCGGACGCTGGAAGGCCACAGCCTGGGCATTTCCGATGTGGCCTGGTCCACCGATTCCCGGTACCTGTGTTCAGCCTCGGATGACAAGACAGTGCGCATTTGGGAAGTGGAGAGTGGCAAAACGCTCAAGGTCCTGCGGGGCCATACCCACTATGTGTTCTGTGTCAACTACAACCCCCAGTCTAACCTCATTGTATCGGGATCGTTTGACGAAACTATCCGCATCTGGGACGTCAAAAAGGGCAAATGCATCCGTGTGCTGCCCGCTCACTCGGACCCAGTGTCGGCCGCGCACTTTAACCGCGATGGGACGATGATTGTGTCGTGCAGCTATGACGGCCTTATTCGTATCTGGGACACGGCAACTGGCCAGTGCCTCAAGACCCTGGTGGATGATGACAACCCACCCGTATCCTTTGTCAAGTTCTCGCCCAACAGCAAGTACATCTTGGCCTCGACGCTCGACAACACGATACGACTATGGAACTATCACTCGGGCAAATGCCTCAAAACCTATATGGGCCACGAGAACAACAAGTACTGCTGCTTTGCCACCTTTTCGGTGACCGGGGGTAAATGGATTGTCAGTGGCAGCGAAGACAACAAGATCTATTTGTGGAATCTTCAAACCAAGGAGATTGTGCAAACATTAGAGGGCCACACCGACGTGGTGCTTTCGGTGGCCTGCCATCCGTCCAAGAATATTATCGCTTCTGGTTCCCTGAAAAAGGACATGTCGGTCAAGATTTGGGTGTCCAACGTGTAACACTGCCTCTCTTCTGATGCCGTGCCATTGCTTATTTTCCGCTTCCCACGGAGCGATCCCAATACGACGTTTTTGGCCAATTCTCCTGGGCACTCTGTATGTTTATAGTATCCCTTGTTGCCACAATTTATTTGTCGCTACACTTTCCCTCTTCAATAAATGGCAAGGCTCTAGTTCTAAATGCGCTTCGTTTTATCCTCTATGAGCATCTCACCGTGCCTATGGGGTAAACGAAACCTCTACATTGATGTTGTTGGCTTTATTTTGCGGAGGATGCTTTGTCACATTCACACTTGGTACAGCAGTCACCAGCACAGTTCTCCCTGTTGTTCTACGTGATAAGACTCCTGGCCCTTTTATTATTACTTGTAAGACCAGCTACGAATAGCAAAGGAAGCCAAGTGAGGTATTTGGTAAAGTTTATCGCCACGCCAACCCTTGAAAAGAAACCCTCATCCGTTACACCAATAACCAAGCAACGACAGCCATCGCCCCCTACGCGATGACCAGGGGAGAGGAAGAAACATCGTGCCAACTTTCAGGCACCATGGCCACTAGGTCGCCCCTGAAAGCTCTGTACCTATCGAACAAGTAGTCGCAGCCAAAGCAAGCTAGACCAAAACTGACAGCTAAACAGGTGGGTCGCGAGAACACTAACACAGGCGCCAATGGCTGACACGCCATTGCATAAACAAGAGGTTAACCGCCTGACCAAAAAGGACTTTGAAAATAAGAGGTGCAGACCGCAGCAGGTTGGAATGACCCGATGCACACAAGGCTGTCAAAACAACACACCTTTAGTGACGCACACGTTGCACCACGTCCAGCAGTTCCCCGTTATCCTGGTGCAAATCCCAGGCCATGATACCGCGCAAGTTGTTGGCCTTGACATGGTTCACCTTGATGTTCAGCGACTTGGGGTCGTCATAGGACACAAACGTCTTATCCGAGGCACGGTACAACCAGGGCGTTTGGCTCTTTTGGTCCCAGTGACGAACCCAGCCAGGTCCAGCCTGTTCGGGGGAAGTGAGCGCACCCTGAGCACGCAGGTTACGCCACTGCCACACGGTCGAGAACACCATTTCCGAGCCCGGACACGGTTCGGCCCAACGAGCATCATCCTGATCACCCTGAGGCACCGTCTTTTCCTTGGGTACCATCATCGTGCTATCTTGCATTGGACTCGTCGCAATGCTCGATCGGCCGTAAAACGGCACACCCATGACCAATTTTTCACGCGGGAACTTGGCCTTGAGCCACGCGTCAGCAGACTGCGTGAAGCTGTACGGGAAATCGCCGACCGTGTAGAACGGCGCGTTAGGACCGGTTGTCTTACTCCACGACCCGTAGATGTCGTACGCCATAACATTGACAAAGTCTACGTACTGGGCGAACGCAGAAACGTCTGTGAGCGGACCATTGGGGCCGTCAAAGGGCTCCACGCGCACCGCCAAGGTCAATAGCTTGCGCTTGTCGTCGCTAGTGCCGTACTCCTTGTCCATGCGCTGGCGCAACCGCTTGAGGAACTCCAAGTAATTGTCGGCGTCGTGCTGGGGGTCAAATTTGTTGCACTCCATTCCCAGACGACCAGGATGCTCCCAGTCAATGTCTACGCCATCGATATCGTATTGGTTGATAAACTGGATAATGTTGTCGATGAATCGATCGCGGCTGCTGGGGTTGCCAAGTACCGGAGTAAAGTAGCGGGATCCAGTCCAGCCACCAATGGAGATGAGCAGCTTGACCCCTTTCTCACGCGCCATCTTCACTACATTGGGTAGGAGCCAGTTGGTCTCAAACTTGATGCTGGCGTCCTCAGCCAAGAGCGCAAAGGCTATTCGATCGGATGTGGGTGATCATAATCAACATATGCGGCGTTGTAACGCAGAGTATTAGAAACTGGGTTACCATTAAAGCACAGCCACCGATGGCAGAGAGCATGCCAAAGCAAGTTCCAATTCTCTTACTTACCGTAATTGATGTGGGTCAACTTGTCATAAGGAATCTGATCAGCCTTCATAAAGCGTGTCACCCAATCAGGGTAATACCCCACGATGACCTTGTCGTTGCCACCGGCCATGGGGGTGGCCTCAATGTCACCAGCAGAAGTGTCATCATTCGCTGTTTGGGCCGCCGACCCGTTGTCTTCGGCCAAGGCACCCGCGTCAGCGCCCAAGTTGTCGACGTCCGCTCGACGCACCTTGAGCCCGTAGCCCTCCGAATCGACCACGGCGCCCTGCGTCACCAGAGCCAGTGCGGCCATCAGGACCAGCCCACCCATAATCTTCTTGGCGCACTGCATGATTGCCCTTGCTAGCTAGCGTTGGCACAATTGCCTTTGCACCAGTCAAGTTACAAGACCAGCCAAGGAGTTGGCTGTAGGTAAAAATTCGAGTAAAGTGGCAACGGTGGACCAAGCGGTGTTGGCCCAATCAGTAAGTGGTGGAATAGTAGTGGATGAGATTCGATGCGGTATTGCTGAAAATAAATGTGTGGGAGGGTGGAGCATTGGGTATTTATACTCGATCCACTGTTTCAATTCACATGCGCACTCAGAGCGCCTTACCCACTTGCGCCCATGTACAGGCAGCGCCTACTCTTTACACATTTTTTCCGATCTGAAGCATCCCTTGTTGTATCCCCAAGGTCATGGAATGTACCCGTGTTTCGCTTTATCTCCTATAGTGTGTAGATTAGTGGGTTCTTGGACAGGTCTACCCTGATCAGCCACCATAAAAACATAGATGAAGGTTTCGGAGCTGAGTGGAGCAGGGTATAATGGGTTTTTTTTCGGCTGCGGTGCTATCGATTTTCTTTTGAACGTTCTCCAAGCTCTCCTTGGCTGAACCCTGAAAAGGGGTCAATGGTGGTGGTGCTCAGGGAACACCCAGGTGACACCTCATCGACCGCTGTTTGTCAATTGATTGGCCCACCTTAGTCCATGGCGAGCGCATCGTGTGGGGGAGAATTCGATAGCGAGCTCCTACACGATGGCGTGCAATGCCAGTAGCACCAAAGAAAGAAGTAAAGCCATGAAGCGATCAAGCGTTCCCCGCACGAGTGTTTTTTTCTTCCTCTTTCCACTCGCTCACCGTAGGTTCACCTATAGGCCCCTGAACCGCTCCTGTGACCTCACCAACTGGAACACCATACGCGCTTTGCTTGGCAAAAAATAATTAAAACGCGCACGCGACCAAAAAAGTTCAAGGCGGAACTAGGAGCATGATCATGCGCGGCAACGGCCTCACGCGAAGCGCCACAATGCATAGCAATACGCGCACGCTTTGGGATGCAACATAAAACACACTAGTTACTGGCTGATGCTTACTGTCAATATGTGACGTTACGTGTAAAGTGGCTGCTTTGACCAGCGAGGCATGCGCTAGGAATAGCTGAATAGGCACACCTTGCGCCTGATTGCATTCACCACCAAGGCCTGCTTGACCATCACATGTGGTCAGGGGCAGGCTGGTTTGCTACCAACAAAGGCCAGCCAGCCAGCAGCGATGCGATCCAACGGATCACGCGCGTTCAACTTTGGTTGAAAAGGTGGTCGATGCTGCAAAGTTAATGAGTTATCTGGTTTTTTCCTTGTGCATCATTTAGCACATTACTAGCCACTGCCTGCCGTTGTGCGCAATACTGACTGTAATATCTGCTGGGCTAGCACAACAAGGATCCCACGACGCCTCCAAAGTTCGACAAAGGCTTGAGCACATCCATGTCCAGCCCCTAAATGTCATTTGAAAGCCACTCTCACATTCATCTATTGCTACCCATCCGCCCACCCACTAGGCACCTGGCGATGCCTTATGCCATTGGGGGTAACATGGCAGGCGCAGAGGTGGGATTACACCGTGGCCAGAGCAAAGGGCAATATGGTATGTGGCGCGTAAGGCGTTGAACACATGGCTTTGGGTATTCCAAATATGTATCGTACTGCCTTGCCTCCCGCGCACATTCATTTATCAAAAGGGCTAGCCAGCGGATCGTGCTTTTCGCATCAGTTAAAAGAATGCAAGAAAAAAAACCAAACAAAGCATTTCAAAACACCATAATAGTAGAAACCATGAGTGCGATTCCCACAAGACTCACGCCTACCTCCATCGGTCTGATCCGGCGCGTGCTGGGCACATGAACATTATGATAATAGTAACAAGAAGCCATTCGCCGCCAGTTTAACCCAATATCTCGCGAAATGATAAGGCTAGGCAATCAGGGTTGACCATTAACCGACGGTAGGAAATTATTTATGCTGGGAGAAGTCTGCCGACGCTTCCTCATTGTTCAGAGATGGTGGCTGTAGTGGCGACGGCGAGCGGGGCAAGTCCAGGCTAGGGGCCATTCGACATGGTTCGTACCCATCATGCCCTGCCACAACAGTCACCCGATCTTCGAGAGCAATATCCGTTGGAGGGAAGTACGAATTCCGGTGCTGCCGGTCAAGGTGGCTATCCGACTGAGCAAACCCATCGTTATCATATGACGCCAAACCACCAGCACCGGAATTCGTACTTCCTTCCAACGGATATTGCTCTCGAAGATCGGGTGACGTGGTAGGGCTAAACGCAGAAGCCACAGTGTTTGGAAAAGCACGTTCCAGTGTCGACGTGCTGGAAGCAGCGGAGGGGTATTGATACCCAGAGGCACTGTAGCGCTGCGGATCGGGGGATTTGAGCTCGGCTGGTTCGATAGCAGAAGATGGAATGGGCGTTTGGCATTTGGGTGAGAGTGGACGGCCAGGTGACGAAGGTCTAGAACCACCTGAAGCAGATGGTGAACCACTCTTGGTGCGAACCAGCGACAGCGACCGGCCCTTGGAAGGGTTGGGTTTCAACGACGAACGCATGGTTTCCATGATGCTAGCATGGGGCTGGGTGCCATCCATGGATGCCTTGGGCACCTTAGCAGCCCAATTGGGGTCCGAGGAAGCGCCATTTTCAAGCGTGCGCGGGGACTGATCTGACTCCAGGGATTGGGGCAAGGATTGGGTGGGGGAAGTTGATAGGCGCCCAAGCACGCGACGAACCCAAGTTGCCGTACTGGCCTGGCTTTCCACTGCTGTGCCCTGCGACGGATGAGTGTACCGAGCAATCGAGGTGCGCTGCGAGCCTTTGCTCTGCGATGACTGGTAGGTGCGAGGACGGGTGGCCTTTTTGATATGACGCGCGTGCTGCAGTTGCATGACAGTCAGTTTGGACGCAATGGCCCAACTGATGTTGAACAAGACGGCTGTGTGCGACTCCATCACTTTGAAGAATGTCAGGATAATAATGGTGATGCTGCATAGAGCGGTCAGCAGTGCGTACAACACGCCGTCCCGCAACAGAGCCCCGTACAGCCGTGAACGCACAAACCGCCATTGCTCATAGATGCTGCGCAGGAAGCAGGCGGACAAGAAGACGTTGAGCACTAACTCGGTTGCTACCACCACGATACCAGTAGTCATAAAAATCTCCCCCATGCATTGCTCAATGGTGGTAATAAACGGGTGAATAAAGACGATGTTGACAACCCCTGCTGCCACGCGAGCCACCAAGAGGCCAGCACCGCACACGAATATGGCGCGTGTGCTCGTGCGGGATGGATCGCTTCCATAGTAGGCCTTGATCAGCAAGATAATTTCGATGGCGGTGGTGGATGCCAGGTTGAGAGCTCCGGAGAAGTAGACACGGAAGTCGCAAATAATGTCAAAGTAGAAAAAGGTCACCAAGTTGGTCAGGTTGGCGACCATACCTAGGATGCATTGGAGAAAGCACAGCTGGTAAATATGCTGGCGGTTAGCATGCAGCAGTTTGATGGCGATGTACGTGTTGTGCAGAAAAACCGTCAAGGCCATCGAGGTAATAGCCATGGTGAGGTTTGACTGGAAGAGGTTGGATATGGGCGTGGTGATATTTTCTTGATCCGCCATGGTGGAAACGCGCAACGCCTTCGAGTGGCGTCAATACTGCCGACTGTGAAGAACAAGTTTAGGGCAAAGAGTCGGTGGGTGAAGTGTGGCAATAGAGCCGCAAGGCAACGATGGTGGGGCAAGCCTCAGTTTACCAGACAAAAGCCCACAGTAAATAGAAACAAAAAATAAGAGCCAGCAGGACGCTGTCAAGCCATTGCCACGCATGCAACCCCGTATAGTCTAGCGAGAAATAAAACGCAATTATAGTCTGACTCGACGTAGCAAGGCATTTTATATACGACCACTGGCCGGAATTATCGCGCCCAAACCCACAACCACGCCGATCGTTCAAGGTTGGATAAGCACCCATACAACCAAGGCGAATCCACTGCTCCGCATGGCCGAGCAGTAACGCTGGCCATTCCACCCTTTCTCTTTCTCTCTCTCCACCGCCCCTGGCTCACCGCTCTCCTCGAGTTGCCTTTTTGCCTCACGCCCAAAGACTCTACACCTCCGCCACCACAGCGGCTACAGTCGCTATGCATCGGGCGTGTGAAGCAAAATCATCTAATCTGCGTCGCTGTTTGTATTTTTTACGCGCTGCACAGCGCAAGGCGACCACCTGCAGTGTGCCATCATCCTGTTTCGCTCAAGTTTCTCTCCGCTGTGACCTGCTCCTCCCATGGCCATCCAAAGGGTGACCGAGGTATGCGATTCCCGGGTATGGCATACACAGCTACACGAAGTAAAAAAAGCCAAAGCAAATAAATAGGATTTAAGCAATGAACCTTTGACCCCCCCCGACTTGGCGAATGAGCCCAGGCATCCAAAGGGAGAAGGAAGGAGGGGCATTGTTTGGTGCAACTCACACCATGCATATTGCCCAATGCGGCTATAGGCAACGGGGTATAGTTGCTGCAAAGCCACCTGACCTCGCCCTCTGCTGCTTCTCCTTCCTCCTCCGCTTTCTACCTTGCCTAATAGGCGCAGAGGTGTCCAGAGTTAGTGCACACGATTCGGTGATAATATTTGAAAGGGGCAAAACCTAGCCCCTGGTGTCAGTGGGCCCCGCTTGGGTGCAGCGTGATCGAATCCCAAGTGAACACTAACGGGCTGCGGTAGCGAGTAGCAAACATGGCGCGGGGAAAGAACTCGGGGCAGCTGGTAAGGAAGGATAAAACTTTTCAGCTGAACTCATTCGTCTTCTTCCGGAGCCGCTGGTCACTGGGAAGAGGCTATGGCTGCCTGGTTGGTTGCATGCATGGTGCGGCTGAACCGAGTGGATACCACTTGCTATGCGCAACGCGGTAGTATGCACTGCTAGCTTGGACGGCAAGCCAGTCCGGTGCTGAGGAAGCGTCTATCGTGAGCAGAGTAAGCGGGTGGGTGGGTGGCGTGCTCTAGCTCAGCACGGCTAACTATGCCAGGATTCTGTCTCATGAACCCATAGGTTGCTCGAAAGAGGCACTAGCTTGCCGAATGGTCGTACGGGCAGTGCGGACGCCATCGGCAGG
>JANBQA010000248.1:0-19930 GCA_027576955.1 Dimargaris xerosporica
CAAAAGGGCTTGGCACTCGATGCGCTGCGCAGCTCGCATCCCATTGAGGTTGATGTGCAGCGTGCCGCAGAGATTTCGCAGATTTTTGACGCGATCAGCTACTCCAAGGGCGCCAGTGTCATCCGTATGTTGAGCTCGTACCTCGGCGACGACGTGTTTCTCAAGGGAATTCGCGCGTACCTGCGCAAACACATGTACGGCAACGCCAGCACCAAGGACTTGTGGCACGCGCTTTCTGAGGCTTCGGGCCAAGACGTGGCCAAGTTCATGGAGCTGTGGACGCGCCATGTCGGGTACCCTGTGATTGAGGTCACCGAGGAAGCGCAGCAGGGCTCGGCCAAGGGTGACCGTCAGCTTCGGGTGCGCCAAACGCGGTTCCTGAGCTCGGGCAACGTCAAGGCTGAGGAAGACCGGGTGGCCTGGTGGGTGCCGTTGAGTATTGTGACATCGGAAGCACCCCGCGACCCATCGCACGATATCTTGACTGAACGGGAGACCACCGTGACGATTCCAGCGCAGGCCACCTACTACAAGCTGAACCACCGGTACACGGGCGTGTACCGAGTTAAATATTCGTCGGAAGCGATTGCATCGCTGGCCAAGGCGTTGCAGCAGGGGGCCGACCAGCTGGACACAATTGATCGCCTAGGCATTGTGGCCGACACAGGTGCATTGATGCCTGCGGGTATTAGCTCCACCCCTGATTTCTTGACGCTGCTGCAGTCGGTCAAGAGCGAAACTGAATTTGTTATTTGGAGCGACGTGTCCAGCCGCTTGACAACGATTGTGTCGGCGTGGTACGAGCAGCCCACCGCGGTTCAAGACCAACTGGCAGCGTTTGTGCGCCAGCTGTTTGACCAGCAGTTCCAGCGCCTGGGTTGGGAGAAAGTCGAGGGCGAGACCAGCTTTGACACTCGCCTGCGTTCGCTGGTCATTCGTCAACTGGCCGGGGCGGGGCAGGCTGAGGTGGTGTCGGAAGCGCAGCGTCGGTTCAAGCAATACTTTGAGGACAACAACGAGTCAGCGATTCACTCGGACATCCTGGGTACGGTGTTTTACGCGGCGGTTCGCCACGGTGGCAGTGCTGAAGTGAACCATGTCACCAAGTTTTACGAGAAGACCAACGTATCCGACCTGAAGATGCAGGCACTCTCCGCCTTGGGAGCCGTGCAGCAGCCCGAACTCATTGCACGTTGCCTGGATTACGCCATCTCGGACAAGGTGCGGAACCAGGACCTGCACGTGCTGCTGATGTCGCTGGGGCTGAACCGCAAGGCGCGCCAGCCGACGTGGGAGTTTGTGCAAAAGCACTGGTCGATGTTTGCCGACCGTTACAAGGCCAGCATGCTGTACCTTGGGTCCGTACTCAAGATGGCCACCCAAGAGTTTGCCAGCGAGGACAAGGCCCAGGAAATAGAAACGTTCTTCAAGGGCAAGGACGTATCCAAGCTCGATCGGGCGCTGAGCCAGAGCCTGGAGCGAATTCGCTTGCATGCAGCGTGGGTAAAGCGCGACCAGGCGACTGTCAAGGAATGGCTGGATCAGAACGTCGCTTAGAGGGCATTGATGTCCTATACGCTCCATATGTATGGGATCAGTGGACGTGTTCGCTTTTTCCTCTTTCTCTCTACTGAAATGTGTCACAAGTTTTTTTTTCGAGGCTCATTGGTGTCAATTTCATCCAATAGCCGTACGTGGACTTCCTTGGGGAGCCCAGCGGGCATCGGATTCTCCATAGGAACGGTCAATACGATGTGACAGTTACTGCTGTTCGTGGCGGGCGTGTCCAACGCTTCAATGTGCCTCGTGGTCTCTGTATTCGTGATTACCTATTAAAGCATCTGACACACTAAAAATATTCTCGGAATGCACCTTGAAAGGGTGTCTATGCGAACATGTTCGTAATTGTGATTTGCTTTGCTTTGCTTCGCTCTCTCTCCCTCTTTCCCTTTCTCGATGATTAAGGCTAGGCTGATGACTCTAATTGCTCTAGCGGGCCCTTCTCTTTGTCACGAATAATTGCTTAATCAAAGGACAGCGAACACCCAGCGATGCATCGCGATCTGATGACTGCTGATAAAAAACCATGGCATTGTTTTCTCCCCTCAACTGCTCAAAGCAGAATCTGTTAATCGGGAACTGCTCCAACGATTAGCAGCATGTAGCACAATGGTAGTTATTCTATGTGCTCATTTTCCTATTAAACAAGGGGATTCAAGTGTAACGTCAGGGTGTGTGGACAAAAAATAAGAGGAGAGAGGCGTGCATAGGTTGATTTCATCTTCGGAGTCAGCTGTTCGTAAAGGGATTGCGGAGTGTGAGAATCGACTTGGCCACGGACTGTAGGTGCCACTGTTCTCAATTAGGGGCATGGGTGTGGATGTCAATTTACCACTCATTGTCTCAATTATTGCAAAGTTCGTTACTGCTGCTGTTATTTTGCTCACACAGACAACCACTGCCACACAATGCTTGTAATACCAGCTATTAAGCGGGTATGTCAAGCGATCGTTGAGGCGACATCTGCAAGTCGTTTAATCGAGCGGAAGAACCAGAGCCGATGCTGGCCAAGTCATTCGCGATTGCCGTGCTAATAATATACCAGTCAGCTCCTCAAAGACCAATAAATGTCATGCTCGGGGCAATTTTTGAATGACACTTGTCATGCTTGGTTGTGGCGGCGCTTCCTCTCCCTTCCAAACTGCTCGAGTGGCAGTACGCCAATGGCTTGGGTGCTATTGGAGCTATGCTTAGACGAGTTTTCTATTGGTCACTGTGGGCCAAGCGTGTCATATCTAATATGTTCAACTGGTGTGATGTTCATTGTTCCTGGTCAGCAGAGTGGGCAGCTATTGACACCACGCTCCCAACGGGTACGCCATAGTGTATTTTTTTCGCTACCCCCTTGTCTTGACCAAAGGTCCCTTTTCTTTGACCAGCACGCACAATCCCTTCACTCCTATGGCTTCACTAAAGCGACTCGGCTGTTGACCTCCTCGGGTATCCAGCCCAGTCTTTCATACGGCATACACTTTGTGCATTGCGGAGTAGCGTTGCCGTGCCAGGTCTAAGAGTGTGGGATCGAAATTAGTGCTGCGCAGAAAAGCCCTAATCCCTTGCACTCTGCGCTACACGCACATACACACACCACAGCCTCCTGAAAGGTGTAAGTCTCGGTGGCGGGTATACCTATCAACCTCCCTTGGCTGGTTCCGTTCATCGCTGCTCACCCCGAGTTCCTCCTCAGATGCCATCGGGAGGGGGGTGACTGTGGGTCGTTGAGAGGCGAACAGGAGAAAGGGAAAACAGCTGCTAATGGTCCCTGGCTGTGGATATATCTAATTCCCGGTAAATAGATTGGCTCCCTGAAATCTGCCATCGTCGTGATCAACGCCAGGCAGGAGCAGGTTCGCTGCGTCTGTCAAGGGCAACCAAAGTAGAAGCAGAGGGTGGATGTAACCTAGGGGGAGAACAAGTGCCGTAACAAGAGAGCAACGGAGAACTGCAGGGCAGGAACCTGAACAGCGACAGAAAATAAAAAATAAACCAGGTCTAATGGTGTGACCCCCCACTATCCACTTCTCATCGTTCTTGCCAGAGGTTTGGATAACTAGAGAGCCAGCAGGGGCAGCGATCTAACCACTTGAAGCTGACTGCCATGGCAACACGTAGGGTCCCAGTTAACAGCAAAGTCAGCCAGTGCATACACTCTGGGGTTGTTACGAGCCGCCAATTGGCACCACAGTAAAATTTCCCCGAATGCTGGGCAGCGTCCACGTGTGCAATCCATATCAGCCGTTCGGATGGCTAAAGTGGGCACAATGGGCAAGCAAGGCCTTGGTAGTCTTGGACGCTAATCAATTTAGTAGGAAAGCGTGGAAGAGAGAGAGGAGAAAGAGGCAATGTAATGGGCTTGGTGTGGCGGTATAACTGCTACAAGCGTGCTCTGATAGCATTGGTCCTTTTATTCCCTGCTAGCGCCACAGGCATAGTGCGCGTAGGCATCGGAAACAACACGAAAAGCAGAAATGAAAAACCCACCAAGGGGAGGGGGCGTTTATAGACTGGCGTAGCAGAGAAAATGCCATTGGCCCAAGGCCTCTAGGTGATCAGGCGGTACATCGGCATCTATGCGATTACCATTGCTCTGGCTCTGTGTGCTGGTCCGATGTCTTGGCCACTGCGGGTGATGGGCATATAGGCAGAGAAATGCCGCCATACTGCTGCCTCTTAAGCCTGCATTGTTATGGCACATACAGGCACAGCTATCAACAGCGGCATCACTCGCAAAGCCCACTGAATGGATCGCATCAATTTGGGTGTCTGTACGCTCAGCGCATCGGATCATTAGAATACCATTAGCCGCGTGAACTAACCACTGATTCACACCTGTGGGCCACTACAGTCGCCGGCATAGCCTACGATTAAACAAGTGGCGCTAGCGGTGGGAGTGCGTATCAAAGCATGAAGCCATTGGGGAAGATAAGGTGGGGCGTGAGAAGCCATCGCTAAACCCAGTGGAGCGACTCATTGGATCAAAGGCACTCTCTGAAAATGAGGAGGCCAGTGAAGTTTGTATGGTCAAGAACCACCAGTGACTGGTATAACCTTTTTACGGTTCTCTTAGTTTCTCTTTCACTCCTGCCTCTGAGAGCTTTTGCCAATCGCATCCTTGCGCGTGTACCGTACACCATGGCCATGACCGGCAGCCGTCGCCAATTGCCAGCAAATGAATCGAGTGGAGCGGGTTGGCAAGGTGATTTCCGGTAGAGATAAACCTCACCACTCTCCACTGTGCTGCAATTGCCCACTCACTGCCATCTAACCCTTGCAATAGGCCAGCGGGTTTAGCTTTCGTGTTCTGGGCCTAGACATGTTCCGTTTAAACCATGCGCTCACCCTATTGACCCTGATTTGGGCTGCCTCCCCCTCTCACTTTGTTTGCAGGTTGTGGCATTGTGTAGACCAAGGTAGGCTTGCACTTGTTTCTTTGTTTGTTTGGTTTTGCTCTGCTTGAAACCGTGAGACTTAGCAATGCAGGCCACCCATGCCACCTTGAAAGCCGAGCGTGGTTAAGGCGATAGGGCTTCATGATCGTCACGGTTATAGCACGTTTTTGCCTCTTTTTCTTACTCTGTCACTCGGGCTGTAACCGCCATGTAAAGCACCTTTGCGACGTTCCCTGATGCCATCCTGCTCAGGTCGTCGCCCGAGGGTTCGAGCCGCTAGTTGGCCAACAGCTCTTGTCAGTTAGCAATGCAGTAAAACACAGATGGCTTAATAACAGCACCACTCATCGTTATTCCCCTTGAAAAGGCAGCAGGCAGCATATAGTCCGCATCGTACTGGCAGGCTCATGGTCGATCAAAGCAACGACAATTCGATGCACTCCCAAGGCAAAAGCCAGTGAAACGTATTATTTAATTACTATTTTTTTCGTCACAACCGCTATCCGCACTCTCATGACCGGTGGTCTTGTATCGCACGCTGGCAGCACGTTGCACTAATGAATTTGTTTTCCTTTCATACCTTCATACATGGCAATGCAGCCACGCCGGCTACGGTGGATTTACAAAAAAAAGGCCGAGCCCCAGGTGTTCCCCACATTGAGGACCTGAACCTGCAAGGCAGTAACGATAGCAGTGTGGATAGTACGTAAACAAGTGATCATTCATTCATTCACTGTTGCTCTCTAGGGGCCTTTCTCCCTTCGTCTCCCCGCATCTCCTGCACCCCACCTGCTCAATTCGTAGTTATTCGCACCTTGGAGGGAAAAAAGTGCGCTCCCTTTCCCCCCTTGTTTTTTGTTTGGCTCCACAGTCCATCTAAATGCCATTTTCCACGCGAGTGATTGTGCGAGTTCCCGTTTCTCTTCCTTGTGGTGGGAGTGTGTGGCCCTGTAAGGTGATCGCTGGCATTCTCCAACTCGGCCCCTGCCCCCCACAATGACCTACTCCCCACCCTTCCGCAACACTTCCTTCTCTCTTGTCATATCTTTATCCACACTGGCAATGGGAAGTGGATGAGAGAACACTGGTGGCCGAACAGCGCCTGGTGAAGTGGAGCATTGAACCAATCCAGGTGGAAAAGTCGCCAGAAGCGGCAGTTAACAGCAACGGCCAAGACCAGGTGGACAAGTGAGGAATGAAGCCGTGCTGAAGAGTGCTTTGTGTTCAAGCCCAGATCAGTGTATGCGCGATGCATTCACCGTGATGGCAGTGGTTACAGCCACGACTCGCACGAGCTGAGTGGCAGTGGCACCATTTTTAGCCAACTGACTTTAATGAGTGTTAGGAGTAGTCGGGTTGCCGTGCCTGTACTGGTTAGAGCTTCGATCCGCGCAAGAGCTCATCGCCGTTTTTCCTTCTGTGCCCCGGGTGCCCTGGTGTGTGCTGGTAAAAGGGGCTGGCGGTAAGGTATTTAGGGTGGTTACGAGGCAAAATAGCCTAGCCGCCCATAAACCCGATAGGCAAGCTGAGCGTAGTAGCAAAAAAAGCTGAACAAGAAAAGAGGGGGGGAGGCATTGTTGCCGTTTAGAACGTAGAAAACATAGCATAGTGGCTGTCCGAAAGCCCACTCGCATGACCTCACCAAGAGCCCATGGGATAACTCACCGGGAGGAAGGAATGAGAGAGAGAGAGAGAGAGAGAGAGAGAGAGCTAGAGACAGAGACAGAGACAGAGGGAGGGGGAAAGGGGATATTGCTTGACTTTCACTCTTACTCCACAATACACACGTTTACCGTTTTTCTTTCCTTCTTTCTTTCTTCCTCTCATTGTAGCCATCTAGTACCCCACGCAGCAGCTTTGGAGCTGTTCAGAAGCCACCGTGGCCACGAGCTATATAAACGGGACCACCGGCCACTATCGAGCTTGCATGGTGCCCATCTTGTGTAGGACATATTGCTCACCACCCGGTTCGAGTCCTTTTCTACTCGTCCAGGTCATTACTAGACGAGCCAGTCAGCACCCTGTGGTGGTATGATCCTCTTGCATATGTCAACTGCATCACTCGCATACCCATTGCTATTACATACTGTGCATCAGCCACTCCACTTGCATACACCCACTGCCTTGACCCAGCGGCCTGTGTCCCGCATCCCGCTGCCGTCCTGACAATTCATTTCCTGCAGTGCCTGACGGTCCTCCGGCTGGTATTGACCCATTGGCGCCGTGCCTCTAAGACCTACTGCATATCTGTCACCATCCCACTCCACATCACGGCATTTCTCTGTGCATTTTCTATCCACCCATTTTTGTCAATATTATTCGTTCGCTGTGGCGGTCATAGGACTGTTGCCCTATTTAGGCTATCCTGCCGCCGCGTATCTGCCAGACTATAATTGTCCGTGATTGCGCGCATGCCATCACTGATTGGTGATTCGCTCACAAAAGGGTATTCGTTTTATTTTTTTCACTTTGATTAGGTGTGCGGTTTTGGTCAACAGTCCCTTTCATTACACCGCCGAGTTGACCATACCATTGGTGGCGACAACAGTGTTTGCGGACCGGTCGGCATTATCCACTGACGAGCAACTCGAGTGTTATCATTTGAGGCCGCACGCCCTGCCTCGCCTGACGTTGGTCCTAGTGACGAGGTTTCACATCGACTATTGCTTGGCTGTGCCCGTGTTCTGGTCCATCCGCACATGACACTGCTAAGCGAGTCGCTGTATTGCATTGATATTTGCCTGGGGCGCGAGTTAAGCCTTGGTTGGTGCTAGTTTATTGGCGGTTGACCAACGCCGGCGCTTTATTGGACTTTGCCTGTCAGAACAGAGCCATTGTTTGGCTGTGGCGACCCAGTCCCGCGAGCCCCCCTCGGCCAGTGACCGTGTGTCTCCAGCTGGACCCTACCATTCGCTGCCCATATCTCCAGGCCCAATCGTAGCGGCGTTGGCACTGTCACAGCACGACTGCTGGCTGGCTTGGCCAAAGCTTGTTGGCCATTTTTTTCTCTTATCATCTTGCCGCGAGCCTTTCCCCTACTTCCCCTGGTGCCTGGTAATATTTTTTTGGGTTTTGACTGCCCAACTCCTTTTTAGGACAAGCCGGGCTGCTTTCGTGAGCGCGTGTCCTCCCAGTTGCCTGGAGTGGTGCGGTGGGTCACCAGATTTCTCACGTCCATTGCGCCTGCCGTTGGTTTGATTCGTGTGCCGCGCGCTTCGTTGGGGCTTAGTTTAACACCCTTTTTGCGCTTACCGTGCTCAAGAGCCAAAGCCTAAACGCGTGACCAATCATTCGGAGCGGCTCTTCCCTTTGGTGGGCTACTAGCACATTTTTTTCTCGCTGGCCTTGTCCTTCAACCCGTTACCGGTGCCTTGAGCAAGCGTATATACACACCAACACGCGCCCATCACCCGCCATCGCTATAACTGCGAACGGTGGTGATCCGGCGCTTTCCCTTGTTTCTCTGTTCTTTTCGTTCCTGGTGCTGCCGTTGCACCCTTTTTCTCAGTCCTTCCCTGCCCTGGATTTGTCCTACCATCGCCCGGACCTTTGACCACCGTGATCCCCCTGGCCCCACTGGCACTAGCAGTTCTTGTCCTCCTCGTGCGTTCTGAATTGCGTTCCTTTTCTTTCTTTCTGCATTGTGGTGCTGTGGTGCCGTTTGGGTTAGCCATCGACCACCGTCACGCCCAAACCAGGGCCTTGCTCTGGGCTACTTTTTACTCCCTTGGCCTGCAGCGGAAAATCTTGCCGCTGAGCGAACGTCCTGCTAGCCTCAGGGTCAGGTTCGCGTTCCTCGTGAGTGGGCGTTTTATTTTTTGACGGGTGACAAGACCAACACTGCCTGCAAAGGATTGCCGCAACGTGGGCGGTGTCACTTTGCAAAATCCCGTATATAAGGTTCGAGCTGGCGCTCTCTGGGCCCATCACCATCCATTAAGCCTTGTCTGACTCCCTGCTTTTCTCCTGCACGCTTCTGCGGGCACCGTTGCCAACAGAGATTGTTTGCCAACGTCGTGGTTAATTCAACCTACTTTTGCCCGCTTTTATACTTTGAAAGCACGGCATCTCTTTGTCTCTGGCGCGCCGTCCCACGTGTCTGTTGCCCTCAATTGAAAATTTTTAGCTGCACGTCTCACTGTGACGCCACCCACGCCATGTTGGAGACGTACAATGGCTACGTGGAAACGGGCCACGACGCCCTATTGCTGTTTGAAGCGTGCCGCCGAGGCCTACTGCAGCGGGTGCCCCGTCGTTTGAGCGAAAAAGAGCGCGCGACTATCAAATCGGGGTCCATCTTCGTGTGGGACGAAGAGGAATCGGGCATGCGGCGCTGGACTGACGGCAAGTCATGGTCAGCTTCCCGGGTCTTGGGCTGCTTTTTGACCTACCAGGAGCAGGAGCCCCGTCGTCGCAACACGCAGAGCGGCCGAAGCCCAACGGTAAGCCCCGTGTTGGCGCGCTCCAACTCCTCAGGCCCCAGCTCCACGCCCTCCCAGCGCACTCCCACGGCGCTCAAACCAACTGCCTCCTCAACCGACTCCAGCCCCAAGGAAGGAGGCCTGGTCAAGAAGTCGCTCTCGCTCACCACCGCGGATAACCACAAGCTGCACCTGATCTGCTACTACGCGAAGCAGGACGTACAGGAACGCCGGCTCATGTCGCCCACCTACGATCCGATGCTGGCCAACCTGATCATCCCTCACGGCTTCTATCCGGAGATGATGCCCGAAACCAGCACCCCACAGGACCAGTGGACCCCAACGCCTCTTTCTGGGGCGATGGACGGTCGGTTAGATCCCTACAACCGGCCTATTTACCCACCCTCCGCGTACGTGACCCATGCGCCTCCACCCAGTTATGCGTTGCGCGTGGAAGGCGGCTGGTCGTCGCGACCCCGGCCCACCACGCCTTCGGGGTTCAACAGCCTCAAGCACCCATCCAGCATGGCGGTGGCTCCCTCGACGTACCATCCCTATGCTCGGGACCGTAGTGCTCCAGAAGCCATGTATCCTTCTCCGGTGTCGTACAAGGGCAGTCCCTTGCCTCCTTTGAGCAGCTCGCTGCCTCGCATCCATGCGCTGGACACGCTCTCGGCCAAGCGGCACGCAGTCGCTGGCGCCTTGGGCTCACCCGAGGACTCGAATAACTCCGGTCAATTCCTGCTGCCTTCGCCCACGCGGATGATGATGCGCCAGGTCCCCGACTCACCTCATAGCGCCACATCGCCTATTAGCGACCAGTCCACTAGTCCCAAACTGCCGTCCCTCGGCCATGGCGCGTTTCATGGCCACAGCGAAGACCAACGGCAGCTGGCAGCGCTGCGCAGTGTGATGACCCTGTGAAGGCAGGCTGTGGGTCTCCCCACACGCTTTTGCATACAGTAAAAGGAGCAGGGGCTTCTCGTGTCTATACTTGCCGCCTAGTACCTAATGCGATTTGCGAATTCGCAGTCGCATTGTCCGTCGTCACGTTTGTCACACAGCCCTGGCGCCTATTTTTATCGCACCCCACTGCACTGGCCTATTGGCGTCCCCCTGGCAGTAGTCCGGCTCTGTCGCACACATGCCTAGTTTAGGAATTCCGAAAAGCCCACGCTGCCCCGCATTCTTTTTCTTTGTGACGGCCATACCCGTCATCACCCTGCATCGGGCGCACACGAACCACTGCTCGTCAAACGAAACCAAAAAAAACACGAGGCGACTCATAATACGGTAGCTGTTCGCTGTCGTTGTCACCTATTTTTTGCATCTTTTAACGGGGGCAACAGACGGTAGTCGCCAGTGTGCTTCGCTGTGGGCCTTTTTATTTTTAGCCAGTCCTCTCTTCCAGAGAATGCAATGGTTGAATAATGTACGGTTTGTTTACGCGACGGATGAGCGAGGTGTTTTCATTTTTTACTACGGTACTTGTGGCCTAGTTTCGTTGATTTACTTGAGGAAAAGCTACTGCTCCCACTGTAATGCCATGTTGTATTTTTTTTCTGTTTTCGTCGCTTGCAACCAATGGACGCTTTAATGGCTCGAGGACCCGTCTTTTACTGCCCTGGCGCTGGGTCCATACGCCTTGGTTTCCCTTGCACTCTTTCTTTCTTTTCTCATCCCATTACAACGAGCTGTGGGTTGCATCCTTCTGTAGGCACATTTGTACGTTGTCCAATTCTCGGTACCTAGTTTACCCCCTCCCTCTTTTTCTTTTCTTACTAGAGTCTGCCCAGTGATGCTGGATGATGGTAGGAGCCCTCACATTCGTGTACGGGGGAGGAAGGGCTAATGTAGTACAGCAAAAGGTAGCATGTGTGTGTTCTTTTTTACTCAACTCCTTGTATACCAACCATTAATTTAGACTCAACCACTGGTTTTCAACACCCTGCTATCTCCAATGTATATTTTGTGTTTCCTAGACATCGTCACCACGTTGGTATTTCTGATAATAAATCGCCGTGGTGTGCATCTTGGTGGCCCATCCTCTGTCCCTGTGTGTGCCCACGATCCTTGACGGAAGTGGCACATCTAAATCACGTGGATGCTCTGGCCCTGTGGTGTGTGTCTATGAAAGGAGCCCGAGCGCCCTTGTTGTTTAAGCCCATGACCACAAGTGTTTCTGTTATTTTTAGTGCTTTTATTTTTTGCAGAAACCATTGCTGGGCTGACTGGCGTCTGTCTTGTGGGAATACCAGACCGTGACTAGGATTCGACACTTGAACAGTAATTCGGCTTGAGGCTATTCGCTACTGCTGACATTCCTTGGGCCGTGTTGCCGCGTTCGCCATGGCCAACGTTCTCGTAGTCGACAATGGGTCGTACCACGTCAAAGCCGGGTACGCTACCCAGGACCCATCTGATATACGGTAGAGTGCTGATGGTCGTAGTGCC
The DNA here is from genome assembly GCA_027576955.1 of Dimargaris xerosporica. Lineage (NCBI taxonomy): Eukaryota > Fungi > Kickxellomycota > Dimargaritomycetes > Dimargaritales > Dimargaritaceae > Dimargaris > Dimargaris xerosporica. The sequence continues at coordinate 11,825 of JANBQA010000248.1, forward strand.
TCTGTATAGTGGGAGTGTCATGGCGCATTGCCCTGAAGGAGTCGAAGCCAAATATATATACTGGGCCTTGTTATTTGGTTGCACTATGTCAGCTACTTGTTTGGCTAAACTTATATTGCCAATGACAGCCCAAGAATGAAAAGTTTTGTGGTGCCACAAAACAATGGCGTAGATGCTATCCAAACTTGGTCGGTCGTGATCAACGAACCCGGCAGGTATACGTTGCCGATGAATTGCGCTCCCATCCTAGTTGGAGCGGCCTATCCATCAAATCACCCTTTGAAAAGGTACCAGCGTAAAGGTAGTGATCAACCATGCATTTGGCTTCAATCTAGTAGCCATGTGGTTACAGACTTTTTTCCGTGGCTTAAGCAGCCGTAGGCATACTAACACCCTGTCTGTGATTGGTATTGGGCGTTGGAACCATGCATGGCTCAGGGATACATCATCAATTGGGACCCCGAACTGACCATCTGGGATCGGTTGTTTTCAGACCCGGTGCTAGCGGTAAGTGCTGTTTTCTTGCCCTCTTCGATCCGACAAGCCAGCATTACCAACCAGCCAAAGACACTAGTATTGGCCATTGAAGGGTGTTTTGCTACGCTTGATCTGCTCCCTTTAACCTACTTCAGTAATATTGTGCGGTGCCGAACTGGGGCTTGTGCGCGCATGGCGGTTGTAGACCGACCCAGCAACCACTAGTTTAATCATGACCGAGCCCGTGCTAAACCTTTCCAATATACAAGAGGCGTACGACCAAATACTTTATGAAGAGTTCGGGTTTGCTCGATTGTTTCGTACTCCAGGTAATCTTTTACATTACATTTAACGCGCGATGTGATGCAGTTCTTTTTAGAAAGGGAGAATGTTGGGATGGACGTAAAATGCGCCAATCCTAGATCTTGAACATATGGCAAGCGCCTCGCTCTGCTTCACCACCATACCATACGCGATGGCTTGAATCTCTGTGCCGATGGAGGTGATGGTGTTGGTGTCAACCTCTTATCCTTGTAGCATCGACCCTGGCGATCCATAACCCTGCTCAAGCGCTTTGGTCGTCACCCAGCTCCACAGAATCTCTAGCGACTGACCAGCAGTCGGACGGGACACTTGTGGTTGATATCGGGCATGCGGCCACCTATATTATACCTTATATTCGCGGCAGGGCCTATAAGCCAGCCATACGCAGGTATTAGCCTTTGCCATAAAAGTGATTCGTTGGCTGATTCATCAACCATTGTTGATGGGGCCAACGCTTGAGCTGCTTTCTTCGCCCATGACTTTCCAGCCACAGAGTCAGGGCATTTGTTCGGTTTTTCGACTTTTTTGTAGCTAATGCGCACTAACTGCATGGTAGGCGTATTCCTGATCACTTGCACATTGTGGGGTCTAGAATTGACGTTGGCGGGAAACTGCTCACCAACTACCTAAAAGAAACCGTGTCGTTTCGGTAGGTGCATTAGTTTTATTTTATGTGTGTGTGTGTGTTAAATCAGGGAGACAAAATATCAAGCGCACAAGTCTCTTGTTGGTTTTGTAACCCTTGGTTCTCCACACTATGTCTCCCTATTTCTATGCTAAAAACCATTTGCCATGTGTATTTCTATTCCATCTGTGGCATGGATTTTGGACCCACCTCTAGCCAGTGGAATATGATGGATGAGACAGCACTCATGAACCATGTCAAGGAAACTTGTTGCTTTGTCAGCGCCGACCTTGAGCACAATTTGAATACCTGCAAGTAAGTGCCACCGAAATATTGGGTGTGATACCACGTGCAACCAACATCCCTTGTTGGCCCATGCTTACCGATGGCATACGATACTGTGGGTGGTCGTTGGTTTTGGCCTTTTTAACCTACTGGTAATTTCTGGACGCAATGGTTTAGCAACATTGGTGATGGCTAGATCCCAACCGCTGAATAACCCCATCACTTTGGCGTACACGCTACCAGACTTGACCACCACGGCATACGGTTATATCGAGGTATCCTTGGTTAAAATATATAGATTGTAAAGGGATACTGATAAACTGTGTTTTACCGGACACTTCAATAGACACATACATATTTTGCTAATTTAGGAGGGTGTATGGCGGATGGCGTTAATGAGTTTAGAGCATCGGTGGTAACCTCACTTCACCCAGTCGAAAGTCAAAAGCGAACCAAGGCCAGGTAAGGCTATCTTCAATGTTCATCAAGTGCGAGGGTCTGGCCAAGCTAGCTGGGCACACTCGTGAACAATGGCACGTTTGTTTCTGTTGGATTGGCCTTGGTGGCTTTTACAACCAGCGCCTTACCTTGCTGGAGTTATTTCAAGGCGCGAATTAACGTTATTGGTACACTGGATGGCTACGGCAGGGTACCATGCGCTAGACACTCTACATGGACAATGAGCGGTTTACCATTCCAGAGCTGCTTTTTCACCCATCGGATATTGGTAAGTGTTGATCACCGGCAGCTAGCGCGATGTCCTGGTAAATCGTACTATCGGCATTTTTGCTTGGTTCATGCCGGCGTTAACCTGTTGGTGTACTCTTGGGCTTGAAATGCAATTGATGTACCTGCCCGGATTTGTGAATGGCCCAAATAGGTATCGGTCAAAAGGGTCTTGCGGAAGCCATTGTCGAATCAGTTGCCGCCACCCCACGAGGTAACACTCCCATTTTTGCTCTGTTGCTACTATGCCAATCCCGTGGCCGATATTTAGTTGGCCAGTGGGCAGGCTTGTAAAAATTATTTTCAGCCATGACTACATGCGACTACGCCAGCTACTGGGCCACATATTTGCTTACCATTCAACGTACGACTAATGGCCATGGGAGAAGGGGAGGATGGTTGCTGTATATCCAGGCATCCACGGGCTATTGTACGCCAATATCTTGGTGATCGGTGGAAGCGCTGGTTTCTCTGGACTCAAAGAACGGCTGTAAGTAGCAGGAATTCAGGTAGCCATGGCCCTGCAGGCTTGGCTGCTCGCCATTCAGAGGGCGTACGGGCCCCGTATTGCGTTTATCAGTGCGCTAACCCTATTCCCATTCCAACGATGTATGGGTATGGATCATGTCACCTCTTGGCAGCTACTCTGAATTACGTCCGCTGGTTGATCAAGACTATCTGGTACGGCTAGGGATCCCGGACAAGTAAGTGCTTGCGTTTCACTGTGTGGCTCGTCATGGGTGGTGCCCGCATCCCTATTTTTCACCGGTAAAGACATTGGAGCTCACAGATGGCTGCATGCGAAACTGCCCTGCTAGAGAATGCTTATTGCCGTGTAGTCCCACCACGTATGCCGCGCAAGGTGGCTGCCAATGGGCTCGTAAAGCCACCACGCCAAACGACCTACCAGCACATCCCACCCAGCATTCCAAACTGCCCTTATTCTCAGATGGGTTTGTCACCCGTCAGGAATACTTTGAGCATGGGTCTCACTACTGCCAGCGTCGATTTGACAGTTGTAGCTAGCGCACATACCCATAGCTTCATGGCTGTGCGCATGTGCGCTATTTTTTTTGCTATTTCGCCAGCATGGCGGCCATCCACTTGTAAGCCCGACCACTGGTCCTATTGATGGAGCCGTACAAATAGCATAAAAATACGTTTATTGGATGCGAAACTACGATGCCCATACCCTGTATATATCAAGGGAGATAAAATGTCATAGATGGATTCCTGCCTACAGGGATTAGCGTCAGGCAGAGGCGTACCATCAGCAGCTTTAAAAAGATCACCTGTAAGCGTAATAAAAGGAAAAGGAAATATATTGGTTCTCGTCCCTGCTGAACCTGGTGAAGAAACTTAGAATCGTTCCTTCATGCGAGCAGAAATTGTGCGAAGCGTAGAGTACACCTTGCCAGGGGGGCTACCAAGAATCAGGTTGACCACTGCATCGCGGGCAATCTTAATGTTTTGAAACGAGCCCATGATATGGATTTTACTGTCGGCTAGCACAATGCGCGTCTTGGTGGCGTTTTCAATGGTGTGTTTTGTCTTGCCCTGACGACCCGCGATACGGCCAATGGCACGGGACAAGTGGTCCCCTTGGAGAGTTTTGACTAATAACATTGTAATGGTCAAATCGAGACCCGCCATGCGCCGAAGTCGCCCAATGCAAATCCAAAGAACAAGGATATTGGGTTAGTTTTTTGAGAATTGCCCTCAGCAAGTATTGGGATACACATGCCTGGATGGTCGACGGCCGCAGCACGTCGCAAGTAAGCTAAAAATTGTATGACCCTTACCATCCTTGATTTCAAAGGTGTCGATGTACAGGTCGTCCAACCGAAGTAATGCAATGGCGTCCTGTGTTTTTTTTCACATGCCCATGCAAGCCATCGGCCATATAAGTTACGGTCAAATCAGCAAAAGACAAGGTCAGTTAGCGGCAATCGTGTCTTCACAGGGCTAGTGGTTGCGGCATCGCTAAAATAGTATAAGCAAGTTGAGCCGTTGCATCTTTCCATAGGCTTAGCAGCACCGCCCTAATTTCACATGGTCTGCAAAGTACTTACATCCAAGTCAAAACCGTACATAAACGCCTTGATAAAATCAGTGGCCTTTTGCAGCGCACCAGTGTCGGTGGTATGTTCGTTGGTCTAGAGCCGTGATTGGTCCATGAGCAAGAGATGCATATACTTGTTAGCAAAAATAAACATGGCTAAAAACGAATAATAGGAAGCTTCATCTTTCACTCATCCTGTCACAACGTAATACTGTGTAGAAACACAAGGAAATCCAGTCCGCGTAAAATAGCAAGTTAATGGGGGAGGGACATGGGACCAATGACTTACCCGTAGCTCGACAGCACGCTGGGCAGTATTCATTCGGATATCCAGCTTCAGATGGGTAACAACGGGGTTGTAAATCTTCAACCACGATTGTTTGAGAGGGCTAAACCGATTCGGCGTCACCATAATCTTGCGGTATTGCTTGGACACCTCCTACTCCAACAAATGAGATCCAAGTCCAATCGAATGAATTGATGGGGTGAGCTGAATCGCTTGGTAGCTGCTCAATGCTGTGACACAATAGACCGTTCCAATTATTTGCTATCCACAAACCTAGGCTCGCTCTCCCCAGGTTAAAGCACCTACCTGCAGGTTGCGCTTATCCAAGGGCTTGAAGCGAGGCTGGGAGGAACTAGAGTCGACGGCCATATCGTCCGAGCTTCCGACGGTGCTGGGCAAGGAGTTGGGATCGATGACAACGCTGGTGGTGCTCGATGTGGTCTGAAAGGCCTTTTTGGGAGCGCCAAGGTCCCCGTCCATGTCGTCAAGCATCGCCTGGAGAAGCGCTTGGGCAGGTTTGGCGGACTGAGGACCAGCGGACGGCACAACAAAGTCCACAATCGTGTCGTCGAGGCCGTGCTCTTGGGCCTTTTTTGTCAGCATCTTTTGGGAGTACTGCGTCGTGTTGGGGCCCGAGGCCGTGGACTCGGCAGCCATGGTGAAATGCACTGGTCGCTGGAAAGCAAAGGCCTCGAGGCGGAGAAAAGTGAGTGATGTCGAATGCCTAAACGTTTGCTGCATAGAGTGTGTGGACGAGGGCTAATCAAGACTAGGCAATGCTGTGGGGATGCAAAAGCCTATGTTGCCTTGTTCGCCACTAGCCGTGGCCACTAGCGGCTATATTTTTTTTCATTCTGGCTTGCTTGTTCTCCAGCACATACCCTAACCACACTCTTGGTGCCTCAGCCAAAGACAAAAAAAAAGGGCCCAGGATAGGCAACGGTATTTTCCACGTGACTTTTAGCAGCGATGCTGACGACTCGTCATTGCAGTATTTGTCCCTTGCCCCAGCGTATTGTTAAATTCCCCACTCTGACCCTCGCCGCTGCGGAACCACTAGCGGCCCAATAAATGGCCGATTGCAACTTCTCGCTCTGTCACTCTGGAGCAAGCCTAAAAGCCATGTTTTACTTGGGCCTCGTTGCCGATGCACTAACTGTCTAAACCATTAATGCTTACTGATTATTGTTGGTCGTTGCTCCACTTGCAAGCAAAGCCGAATACTAGGTCCTTTTTATGTTGTAGTGTAATCACGCTAGTGCCCTCTAGTGCTTGCCATGTTTAGCACCTCCATTGCCCGAACCTTGGCGGCGACGGTCCGCCAGGTGTCGTCGCCTCGACCATCACTACGACTACGCAAGGCAGCGATCAGCCTCACCCCTGCGGCGGTCGAGCGCGTCCGCCAATTGACGCCGGACTCTGCCACCGAGAATGCGCGCAAGTTCCTCAAGATTGGCGTCAAGACCAAAGGGTGTTCGGGGCTGCAGTACGCGCTCGAGTACACGAACAAGAAGCAAAAGTTTGACGAGGTGGTTTCGCAGGACGGCGTGACGGTCCTCATCGACTCACGGGCCCTGCTCACCATCCTAGGGTCCGAAATGGACTATGTTGAAGATCCCCTGGCGTCAACGTTTGTGTTCCATAACCCCAATGTCAAGGAGTCCTGCGGGTGCGGCCTGAGCTTTATGACATGATTCGCCAGCCACCCGCTTACTACGCTCGGTGCGCCCAGGGCTAACACTCACATCGCTGCTGGTGCTCGCTCGCGCCCGACATTGCGTTGGTGTCGCTGGTCGCTTGCTGCCCAGCGCTAAACAGCCTGCTTTTCTTATTCTCAGACTCTTGGCTATCTTTTACCCATGTACGTTCTTTTAATGACCTGTGTCTAATTTTCATCGGTTTCTGCTCACGAATAAATTTTGTATATATAACCCTTGTTCTATCACCATAGCCTGGTTCGGAAAGGGAGAAAAGAAAAAGGACCCGTGCAACCCCATGCTCTCCAGCTGATGGGTGAATTTTTTCCCAACCCCCGGGGTGGGTTTTGTGGGCTCAAGCAGTGGTGGTACTAGGTTGCCCGCACGACGACATAGTAAGTACACCCAATGCAGCAAGCACACGTCAACCAGTGGTAAGCAAAAAGGGAAGAAAAGGAGGTGAACGTGAGGGAGAAAGACTGAAGAGAGTCTGGGGCGGCGTTTCCACCGTATCAACGAGACTGCTGGGCTGATAACCCGCTGAACGCCTATGCTCTCCTTTTAGCGAAACCCAGGTGCGGCTGGCGGTGCCGACCCTCTCCTCCTGCTAGCAGACTCATCCCACTTGCTCTTGCTTTGAGTACAGCAACTCCCGACCCCACCATGGCGGCACTGTCCTTACCACTCGGGCCTCGCAATTCAGCCCTGGGTGACCCAGCGTTGCAGTTGTAGCATGGGCAACCTGCCCAGACCCCGATCCCCGGCGTTTACCGCACTTGGAGCCAAGCCGTCCAACGAACCGTGGGTGCATAGTGGTGCTCCGAATGAGGTGCAGGGCAGGCTCTAGTCCATGCTTTGCCAGAGGACTGGGGCTGGTGCTCTGTCAGTGGTGAGCGGGCACCTGCCAACGCTCTGGCGTTCTTAATATAGAAAGGCCACCGAACCTGCCTGATGCAGTCATTCAATCTACCACCGCTTGGCACGCTCCTCGCCTTTCTTTCCACTTTGGCACTAGGCCTTGGCTTGCTCTGCGGTGCTTGGTGTGGTACACCCCCCGTTCACATACGCTCCCAGGGACTTGGCGCCTGGTCACACTTGGTCCGGTTTTTTTCTAGCTGTGGGACAAAAGCGCTTGGCAGTGAAGGAGGAAGGTAACCAAACCGCCATGTTTATAAAGGGGAGGCACTTTATCGCTAGGTTGTCCGCTGCACTCATCGATTTTAGTGTGCGCCCGACCACCATACTGCCCATGCCACCGTTCCAAGTGCCTTTAACCATTTGGTGACGTGCAATGCCGGTACGCCTTACCCCTTGACGATACACGCAGCTCCACTCCATTCGAGCCTATGCCGGCACCGCCTCTCCAAACACACTGGCCATCCCTCTCTCTCCTTGGTGCTTTCCTCGCTCGCATCGCTTTCACCCGCCGCCGCGCCATTGAATTCCTAGTCGCTCTATGTGTGGGCTAGCTGCAGCCTTGCCGCTGACCTTCCCTCATCCATATCCTCTCCCCCCCCCTATGCGCCCTCGTACCGCAATCCCTTTCAGGCATTGATTATTTCCTGAGCACGCGATACCCGCTCAAGGCCCCCGAGCCGCAGTCTTTTGCCCTTTTTGGGAAGGG